>JAQZBX010046416.1:0-20775 GCA_029593785.1 Cabassous unicinctus | reverse complement strand
TTATCTGCACATGTCCCTTTTCTCCTTCTGCTGCCAGCTAAAGGATGATGTGGCTCCTGTGGTCTACACCCCAAGGCACAGGGCCATTACCTGCATCTCTGGTTGTGGCTTAGGCTGTGGCTCCTGTGGACACCTGGGAAAGCCTGAGTGACCTCCTCTCTCCCCACTGACTGAGGCCCTCTCCTCTGTCCTCTCTGTGTGGACTCATGTGGGAAATGCAAATGGCCATTTTTATTCATGTAGATAAATGTTGTTTGGTGAAAATGGGATATGGATGCATAGTTTATCCTTAGTGCACTTCAAACAGTCACACTGTAAACTTTTCCTGTGCCTTTAAGGGGAGCTACTGATGTGCACTCAGTGTGTGGTGAGCTACTGATGTGCACTCAGTGTGTGGAGTATGGGACCAACTTTTTTGAGATGTGTTCTTGTCACAAACGATGACAACACACAAGAAGCAGAGTAACAGCTGCAAGAAGTGACTGCTGCCAAACAGCTGTTTTTCTAAGAATTGTGGGTTTCTTTCCCTATCTTCTCCAAGACTAACCTCACTTATTTATTCCCCCTCAATTCTTTGAAGGAAAAAATATTTCCATTTTCCCACATGGACAAAACTGTGAGGAAGAAGTAATTTTCATATCTTGCCCAATTACTCAGGTTAAAACCACATGTGCTTTACTAAATATTGCTTCCAAAAGACAATGTTTAATTCTGGGGATTATGGAGGAAAATTAGGATATTGCTTTTCCTCATAGCAAGGTTTCCATTCCTGAATAATTGCTGCATCTACCTGGAGACCAAGTGTATGTACTCAGATCGAGTTGGAAAACCCAGATTTACTGTGGGTGAACCGCTGCTTTCTTGTACTGGGAATGCATATTGGATATCCTCATGATTGGATGTTTGAAGGTGTAGCAGTTTGGTATTGTTTATGAATTCCAAAAATAGACATTGGATTATGTTTGTAAACTGGTCTGTTCCTCTGGGCATGTTATATTGTATTGGATTCAGAGGTTTCACTTTTACATGATTAATCAATGATTAAGGCTTTGATTGGGCATATCAATTGGATGTTGAGTCCCTGCCCTCTCAGTGGATGGGGACTCACAGAGAAAATGACAAGGCACAGGATTTAGTTGGATTTTTAATTTTGGAGCCCCAGGAAGTCAATACACAGAGAAGCAGATATATGAGAAAAGAGGGAAAGCTCCATTAGACACAGCAGAAGCCCTGGGAAGAGAGGTGAGCCATTCACTTGAGAGTTTACAGTTGGCCTTGTGGAGAGAACAGAGTAGCTGGGTTCACAAAGAAATGAGCTCCAGGAGAGAGGTAAAACTTATCGCAGCCTATAGCTGATATTGGAAGAAGCAGGGACCATAGAGCCTTAAGAGGTAGAGGGACGCTGTACTCTTGCAGATGATGGCAGCCATCTTGCTCTAACATGTGACAACAGATTTTCATGAGGGAATTAAATTATGTTTTATGGCATGGTAACTGTAAGCTTCTACCCCAAATAAATACCCTTTATAAAAGCCAACAGATCTCTGGTGTTTGGCATCAACACCCCTTTGGTTGACTAATACAGAGGTAATGGGGCCATTGCTTAACAGAGATTAGCCAAGACAGGAGAGGAATTCTATAAGGACAAAGTTAACTATTTCTCCCTCAATTTTTGTGTATAACATTGTTGTTCACTCTGCAGTATATGTCAATTTTTGTTTTCTTTTGTTTCATTTGTTTTCTAGGCTTGTTATAATAATTTTTAAAGTTACATTCTTCTTTGATCTTGGGTAGCTCTCATGAAGAAGAACCATTAATGTGCAGGATGCTGTGATGTTCCTAAAATGAACAGCATAGAGTGGGCACTGAACAGGTGAAGTGAGTCCCATGGATACTTTGACATATCATGCAGTTGTGTTGCTCTGGTGGAGAACATTACTTAGCTGTCACTCTTGACTGAAACTTCAAGGGCAGGTGGACAATGGCCTGCCCATGAAATGTTTCTTGTGCCTGATATGATCTTGTAGAGTTTTATTTAAAGCAGTAAGTACAAAACTCATCCTGGAGTTCCCCCTTATGGGGTTTTATAAGAGAAAGTGTTGTTCCATAAATCAGCCCATAATAAAATTGCAGGAGGTGGAGCTTGAAACCTCCACCTTGTGGGACTTGTTAAAGGAACTCTGAATTTTACAGAAAGCATGCAAGTGTTATAATCAAATGAATCACTAATACAAATGAAAGTCATTCTTTCAGTTCATCATGGGAATATAAAGTCATAAGCAGATGCACTATAGGCAAAAACTGGATCCTCAATTTCCAAGTATTTTTGCTCAATGATATATATATAATAATTATTACATTTTTAGTTCAGTTATAGACTTCCTGATTAAGCAGGACAAGTACTGGTGTTGTTGCCTTCAGAGAGGTCAGTACCCAGAGCAGAGTGTTCTGAAGGACTTGGGTGGCCAGGAGATCACTGAGGAAAATTGTTCCCTTATTATGTGATTTGCAGAGCTAAACATTTACACCCTGATGGTATTTCATTTTTACCAAAGCTCACAAATCATGTAATTTATCAGTGATTCCTCCATTTCACAAATGTAAAACTACAAACTTGGTAGCAAGTTTGGTTAGAGTCAAGTATCACAAATTATTTTTCCCATTCTAAATTCAGGGTCTTCAGAATTCATACAAAAAATTAAAAAATTGAATTAAAAATTGGGATTCTTTATTTTTCCTATGTTTGTATAATGGCTTTGCAAAGTTTTCTTTGGTAGGATGTTTGACTTTTTGATTGTGTTCACTGGTGTGTTTCCTCAATCTAGTGGAATTGTCATGACTTATAATTGTAAATCTTATTTCTGATCATTGCCTCTTAATCTGTAACTTTTATTAGATATCTTAAAAGCTGTTTCATACCACCCTTCTCATTTCTTAGTGTTTTCTTTTTTTTCTATTTCTTTTTCTCTTTGTGGAGAATGTGGAATTCTGTCTTGCAAAACATTATGCAGAAAATATAGTTTAATTTTCCACATTCATTCTAGGCTTAAACTCATATATGTTTTCAAGAAGATGTGAATGTGATACATGCTAGTTATTAGTTTTTAAGTTAATTGGAGGCTAGGCACAGAACACTAAATCTTGTGGACTCTATTTGTTTATTTTGCTTAAACATTAAAATAAAGTTAGGAAGACTGCATGGGTCAGATAAAGCATTTCCAACAAAATGCAAATGGTAGGAATTCTAAAACATGTGTCCTAGGGACACATTTCTTGGTATCCTGCTCATCACCCCTGCAAACATTGGGTCAAGGCACTGCACCTCTTGTTTTCATGATGGCACTGAGCCTGGACAAGGATTGCTGATATTCATCCTCTTGCTCATGAAATAAGAATAGGCAAACTTGACATTACAGATTCAAAGGGCATGACATTTTAAAAATTCCTGATCATTTTTCAAATGTTAAAATTCTTAGTTATTGCACTTGGAAATATCTCAAAGCTGTTTCTTTACTAAGATTGAAGTAGCTATTATGTAAGTGGAGGGACTTATGTTCTGTTATTATTGTTCCCAGTCTACAATAAGACTGTTATTCAAATGAGTTTCACTATTTAAATGCTATTGTGTTTGTGTGTGTGTGTGTGTGAGTATACAAAAGAGTTTGTATTTATGAGAGTGTGTGATTAGATATGATTGTGTATTCTAAGTGTGGATGAGAGTTTGAGTGTGGATATGTTGGTGTGACTGCATGTGAAACTGTATGTTAGTGTGTTTGTGTATGAGAGCACATGAGTGTATCTTTGTGTGTGAATGTCAATATGTGTGAGTGAACATGTGTATAGAAATGTATTATAGCATATTAGTGTGTGGCACAGTGTACATAAAAGGGTGTGTATGAATGTGCATATGTAAATATGCATGAGAATTTATTCTAATTGTGTTTCAGAGTCTTAGTGTTTAATAATGTGTTTGATTTTTGGTGTGTATGAGTAGGTATATGAAAGTTTGTCATTGTGATAGTGTGTGCATGAAAGTGTGTGCATGAAAGTTTATGTTTTCCTGTGTGTGTTTCATTGTACATGAAAATGTATATGACTCATATCATGAGATCACTGAAATTGTGTCTTCAAACATCCTGTGTGTGGTTCACCTGATGGAGTCTGGCTAATAGGTGACATGGACAGGGATCAGCAGGCAGGCCTCTGCTCCACTTTTGTGCAGTCCGTGGATTCACCCTTCACATCTAAACAATTAACTGGTCTCCAAGGATTCCAGAAAATGGATGTAGTGGGTGACAGTTACGAATTACAAAATAAGTAAGATGCACTTTTTAGACCCAGTGAAAGATAAATCATCATTTCCAGATATAAAACAAACAAATGCTAAACCTGTAAATGACCAGCCTGAGAATCCAAACATTGTCCTGTTTTATTGTGGGAGACACATAGTGAAGGGAGTGAGTGAGAAACCCAAGAAGTCCTTGCCCTGGATGACCAGGAGTTTCATGCAGAAAGGAGGCTGAGAACCTTGGGCAGAGGGGAGAAACTCTTTCCTAAACAGTAGGAGAGATGACACCCTTTTTTTTGCTTTACCATCCTTTTAAGGAATAATCCCTTTAACAGTATCTGTGGCCCCATTTTGTCATTATTTACATATCTTCTATCATGACGACTCAGATAAGTCCATCAAGGCCTGCAGGACACTCTAACTCCAGTGCCCTGTGTGTGAAGACACACACCACAAGTTTTCAAGATGCAGAAGTAACCTGTTTTCCTTCCTCCACCTGCCATGTGGTTGGCTTCCTTCTCTCTGCACTCATCAGATATTCACATTTGGTCCCTATGTCATGAGCTCATGTCCTAATTCACTATATTCAGATACATTTGAGGAAGTTTGATCTATTCTTTATTCAGGTATTTATTCATACTGATTTTTATGAAAATTTTATGTGTAAAGCTCTGTGATGAAGAATGTCAGTGAAATGTCAACTAAAAAGTATCTTCACACACTCTCATGTAACTCTGCCCTCTACCCTGAATTTGGAACCTGAGGTCTTTGAGGTCATGATTTCATCAGAGCTAAGAGAAGTTATTTGCCTTAGGAGCTGAGAACCCAGACATACATGTCCTGGTCTATACTCAGGATGACACTGAATGCCTGTTTGAATTCAGCTCATGAAGGCATCTCTCTGGGGTCCCAGGATTGGAAAGTGTCAGTGATTAGTAACCACTTTATCCAAAACTCACAATCATCCTGTGGTGGATGAACTTTTTCCCAACTCTCTTCTCTAAGGCTGGCCTTCCCTCTGTTCTGTCATGTAGGTGAAAGGCAGGGGTAGTGGCACAAATTTTTATTTCCATAGTAATTGTGCCTGTGCCACATTTCCATGAAAACTTCTAAGAATTGTGCAGGAACTGGCTTGTTGTTGGAATTATAAAATAGGTATAAGAATGGAAACATGATGCAAGGACAAGGGCAATCATAAGTGTGTAAAGGGAGTGGTTAAACTTGAAGATTCTCATGACCTCTCCAGCATACTGGAGCCCAGGGAAGTGTGGAGATAATGTTTACATTAGTGCCCTAAGAAGGAGGAGACCAAACACTGCACAAATCATCCTGGGAGTTCCACTGTCAACTTGATTTCCTTGATGTCTAGGAAAGTAGATGGTTATATGGACATTCTAGTGGTGAGGGGCCAACTGCAAAGTGTCCAGTGGTCTTCCAAGGTCATGCAAGTCTCAAGGGCTAAGCATGGATGTTAACCAAATCTGTTGCCTCTAGGCATCATGCTCTGTACCATATGTGCTGTCAAAACACTCTCCCAGGTTGTGCTGATTGGGATGCTGGGCTGAAGTAAGAGTGAGCACAACACATGTTTTCCTGAGAGAAGTGGAAGACAGGTCTATCCCTATCAATGTGTGTAAGAGGGATTTCTCATGAGATCAGAGTTAATTTTGAATAAGCACCATTTCCCTGACATGGAGATGCTGAACTCTGGGCTCTCAGTAAAAAAACAGAGGTCCATCCCTGAGGAGACTCAGATGTACTCCTCACAGTTTCTTAAGTAGAGATTGACGCCCTCCAGGAACTTCCCTGCTTTATACACAGACCTCTCAAATGCAAATCACATCTTCACTTTTAAGGTTAGTCTCAAAATCTAGAGCAGCTCCTCCACACTGTGAGCTGGCCTTTCCAGGACTCATAGACCTTTTTCAGAAGACCATGAGACTCCTGTGGTTGTTCTTCTGCCTGATGGTCACATCTCCCCACGAGGGTCTCAGAGGTTTCCTCATGGGGTGACTGGATGAGGTGTATGATGTTTTCCATGAGTTTTAATATTTTGTTTGCATAGTTGTCTTTTCCCAGGTTCAGTTTCTGGAATCTGGCCCAAGTGTGATGAAGCGCTCTCAGACCTTGTCCCTCATCTGCATGGTGTCTGGTTCCTCCATCACCAGTGTGTCCTGTTGGCACTGGATTCACCAGGCTCAAGGCACGGGGCTGGATTGGGTGTCAGAAATTTGGTATAATGGAAATACAAACTATGGTGCATCTCTCAAGAGCCAAATCTCCATCTCAAGAGGCATATCCATAAACCAATTCTCCCTAAAATTGAGCTCTGTGACTGTTGAGGGTACAGACATGTATCACTGTGTGAGAGAAGCACAGTGAGGAAAATGCAGTTAAGTCCCAGATAAAAACCTCACCTTTCAGGAATGTAGCCAACAAGTACCCAGGTCCAGCCAGGAACAGGTGCAGAGAAAATCTGGTGACATGTCCTGCATAAAGTAGGCATTCTCTTTGCTCATATTTTGTTTATCCTCCATGCTCATCCCTCTGTAAATCATTTCTTTCTATTTTATTTATTGAGTTCACAAATTATCTTAATGTCTCTCTCAGGAAATCCTTTTTCTTGTGGTTAACTGAATTTGAAAATTATGCATATAAGTATATGAATGTGATTTTTGAGCATAATATTTACTGCTTTATTAAGATATATTTTAAATACTATAACCATTAAATATTTTAACTTGGCAGCTCAATTATTTTTAATATGTTAGTAGAGTTATACAGCTATCACACTAGTATTAATTTATAGCTTACACAACACCACAGAAGAAACTCCATATCCATTAGTAGTCTTTACACTACCCCTCCCCCATCCTCTGGTAATCACAAATGTGCTTTGTGTCTGTATGGGTTTGACTAATCTGGAAATTCCAAATAAATAGAATAATAAAATAAGTGATCTCTACTAAAAGCCTTCTTTCATTTAGCATAATATTTTCAATGTTCTTCCGTGTACTTGCATATATATCTGTACTTAATGTATAATTGCTCAATAATATTCCATTTATATATATGCTCCCAATTTTTATTCATTCACCAGTTGGTGGATATTTGGATTGTTCCCAATTTTGGACTATTACAAATAATGCTTCTCTGAACATTTGTGTACAACTTCTTCTGGTTGGTATGTGATATCAATTCTGTTGGGTAGATCAAAAGCAATAGAAATGCTGGGTCATTGTCAACATTATACTTAAAATTTTGAGAAACTTGGAAATATCAATTTCCAAGAAGGACAGTGCACCCCAAAAAGAATAAATCTGAATAGGTCTACCCCAAGACACCTACTATTCACAATGACAAATATCAGAGATAAAGAGAGGATTCTGGAAACAACAAGAGAAAAGCAAGCCAAGCTCACTGTTCTGGGCCCCCTAATCCTTGTCCAGCATTTGTTTCTGCTCCTGGGAGGATGCTATGCACAGGGGTCCTATGTCTTCTGAGAACCACTGAGAAAATCCATTTACTGGGCTGTGTGTCTCCCAGGCATGTGGGGTGGGTGGGTCCTAGCTGCACTGAATGTGCATGGATCACCCATGTGCTCCTGACCCCTGGCAGGCAGGCCTGGCTCCTCTCATGTGGCATCTGCAGGGCTCCCAGTCAAAGCAGGGAAAGGCAAACCCAACATGCAGGCACTTGCCAAGTATCAGATTATTCATGTTTGATTTTGGCCTATTTGCCAAAGGAAGGCACCTAAAAAAAGCCTAGGGTCAGCCTGGGGGGTAGTATGCACATCCTGGACACAGGGATGGATGACAAATTTGGAGTCCAGTTCTGCAAAAATCAGAGAGAGCATGTGTATATGTGCCCACATGTGTGTACATGTGGAGGTGTGTGTATAGGTGTTTATCTGTGAATATAACTGTGTGTGTGCATACACCTGTCTCTGAATGTTCTTGTGAGTGTGTATAAAATTGGAATAGTAAATGTGTGTGCACTAGAATGTGCATGTGTGTTAATGACAGCTTGTGTTTTCATGATATAGGTCTAGCAGATTTGAGTGTGCACATATAACATGTGTCTGTGTACATGTATGTGTGTTGAGTGTGTGTGTGCAAGTTATGGCTAGAGTAGATGTGTATGTGGGCTTTGAGCCCCATGGTCCTGTGTGTGCACATGTTCTCTGTTGTAATCTTCAAAACCAATGAGGACAAGGGAGATGAGAGACCCCCTGAAAGCCTCTGGATTCACCATGACTGTGACTGTGTCAAAGCATCTGGCAGACTCCAGGGACTGGTCCCCTTGTGGTTGCACAGATTCCTGTGTTTTGTCTACCTGAAGAGTATGCTGGGTTGTTAAGGAAAATTCACTATCAAGAGATGATATCACCTGTGTGGTGTCTCTAAAGATCAGTCTGAAGTGAAGCACAGAGTGAGGTGACTCTGGGCAGAGAAGCTGTGAAGAAAATTCCCTGTGAGCCCAACAGGATCCTCCCTGCAGGCAGTGGCTGGGCAGTAGGGGACACTCAGGACCCACTAAGCACAGGGCCCAGTCCCAGGGCAGGTGCAGGGGGTGCCTGGAAAGGGCTTCCTCTCAGGGGCAGAGTTCTCCTTTTTCAAAACACAGTCTAAAACAAGAATTTAACCATGACTGTTGATTGGTCTAATAATATTCTACTCCTTTGGGAGTTTTTGTCTAACAAAAAGGCAATGAGAGGCACACATAAAAGGGGATTTCTAAGATTTACTGATGCCTTAGGAGTGAGGAGCAGGAAGACAGGGATGGTTTATTAATTCAGTAGACCGAGGATTAGGGGAGATTCACTGATCACCTGACAGTTTCTACATTTCTTTTGACAAGTCAGGTTTCATTCTTCATGATTTAATAATGACCCTCCACTATCCTCTAACATATGAAGTCAATTTTCTGTGTGTTCACTTTCCATTCTTAGTTCATATTATCTACATTTTATAGTGAAAATAAAAGCAATCAGTTGGCACTTACCCATCTTCTCAGCATGAATTCCATCCAAATTTTTGTCCTTCTCTCTCTGGTCATGGTGCTTACTTCATCCAGCACCTTCATCATGGGTAACCTCCAAAAAAATCTCACTTAAATCTCACACTTTACTTTTCTGTTACAAATTAGTCATTTTAGTTTGTTCTCCTGATTAACATTGACAAAAAATCAAGTGTTGGTGTCCAACCACAGCAGTGCTTAATAATATCCAGAAGTGCGAAAAACCAATTTCTGCATGGTGGCCTAATATATATTTCCTAAGAGTGAGTAGTCTCTAGCAATAAACACTCACCTACAGAAACATATGCACATCTCTGGGATTTTTTTCTTTGTTATCAAGGATTTATACCATTTCTTCCAAGTCCAACAGCCCCCAAAGCTAAGGCCACACCATTCTGCATCTTTACAACACTGCATTACTCACCTGACCACCTGGTGAATAATGGGCACACCTGGTTCTGGATGGTGTATGCCATTCCTTCCTGTCCCCTTTCCCATAGCAGGTCAGACCACATTTCCAGCTCTTAATGGACAGGTTCTGACTTGTCCTGTTAATCTTTCTCATCCTAAATCTGTAGACTTTCCTATTGCCTACATTCAGGCATGGAGGTCAGTTTTTATGTAATCCACTTGACAATATTGCATAGACAGATTGTAATATGCTACATATAAGGTTGTATTCCCAAAACTTTTTACATAAATTAACATGGATCTTTAGAAACAACAGGATTAAATCATTAAATTTCAGGTTGGATCACTGAGGCAAAGAGTTTTGACCTGACCCTTGTGACATGTCAAGGAGAGCACCACAGCAGGTGTCCCTTGTGCAATTGTGGAGGAAAGAGGTGAGGGCTCAGATAGGTTTCCACATTCTTATACTAATAACAGTGATGATAACAGTAAACACCTCTAAGTCCCTACTATAAAATTCACAAATAAACTTTCTGTTGTGCTCCCTAATTTGTGCCCTATCAGACTGAAGCCCATAGGGGTGAGATCACATCCTGAGAATCAAAAGTGCAGGATGGGAGGGAGCTCCACTGGGCATTCTGCACTATTGACTTCTAGTATCTCAGTCAAGATCTGGGATTCAGTGCCACAAGCCTCAGGAGGGCAGCATTGGGGTCATTTTTCAATGGAGTTGATGATTGTGCAGGGAGCTCCCCTTTAGGCATTGGGAGTTCATCCCTTCTGCAAAGCATTCACTGTGCTGCTATATTGATAAGGATCTGCAGGTTATTTCCCTATGTAGGGAAACCATTGTCACTGAATTAAAAATTCACTGGCATTGTCAAGAAAGCAGGAATTGGGCTTTCTTGGGATCCCTGAATCGATCCCTGAATGGATTTCTAAGGCTACTTTAACAAAGAATCACAAAGTGGATGGCTTAATGGAACCTAAATATATCATATTGCAGTTCAGCAGCCTACAAATTTGATGCCTGTAGGATAGAACCCTTCCCATCATCCTCCAAGTCTCTGGTATCTTGCCCAAAAGTCCTGGGCTTTCAATTCCTCACTCAGTCATCAGTTGATGTGCTCTTTGAGTCTCTCTGTCTGCCTCCAATTCTTTTCTTCTTACAAAGACAACAATCATGTTGGATTAGGGCCCAGTGTTATCCAGTTTGGCCTCATCTTAACTCAAAGCATCTTCAAAGAATCTATTTCCAAGTAAGGTCACGTTCACAGGACGAGGGTTAAGATTTGACATTTTTTTTTTGGGAGACAGAATTTAACCCATAGTACTGATCCAACATATTGGTATGTTAGTGACCCTCCACTGACTGTCTCTATTTATAAATCAGAGGAGGGTTTTTGTTCCTTAAAGTTTTACCTAAGGAGAGAGTCCAGTGGTGCAGTGTGTCCCTGCAGACTCAGCCAATTACAGAGCATATGGAGGCTTAGGAACCTGCTAGTAGTGACAAAAATAAACTACATGAGAGATTGACTTAAGCCACTTCAATTCCACAATAATTACTAAGTATACATTTTATAAAAGTCCTTTCCTAAGAAGAAATATTCACACGTTAAGTAACTAAAACAAACTCATTCTGAATTGTAGCACATTTTAGACAGAACACAGTTTATCTCAATTCATTCGGTTAGATATATTTTGCTGCTACTTCAAAACTTCAGAATGTCCAATAAAAATCAGCTAACAGAGGAGATAAATGGTTCAGAAGATTTATTGGGCAAACTACAGCCTGTTATTTGTGAGAGGTATTTAGTAAATATTTATCTCCTTTAGAGTAAAGGCACAGTGACAGTATTTCCAAAGACACTCTTGTTCCTTTGTTTTACCCACCTCCCTTATAAGCTCCTTCAGCAAGTTTTCATTGCCTGGTGAAGTGGATTACTTCATTTAAATAACAACTATCAGGAGAAAAAATTTAATGGAACCTTTATTACCCGCCAGGGCTTGCTCCTTAGTAAGAGTCACGCCTAAAATCCGGAGGCTGCAGCCTTTTTAGACTTTCTTCCTGCGCATGCCAAACTTTCCCACGTGCACCAAGAGAGGGGACAGGATTGGTAGGTTTAAACATATACATTTCTATATGGGGGTTCTGATCAAAGCAAGCAAGCAGAGTTACAAAAGCCTATATCTGCTGTTAGCATCTCAGTGGGTGGGGGGAGTGATTGACCTTTACCCAGCACTGAGTGTTGCCATTCCCCCATTAGGCCCAGATGGGTGTCTGGGTTTTTAGGACCACACATATTTTATAAGCTTGGGGTTCCTGCTGGGGAGAATTGGTGTGGTCTTGTTTCATTTTCATTCCCTACTCCTATAATGGCATTAGTCCAACCATTGACTCTGTGTCAGTAGCAAGAGGCCTGTAGTGAGAGTGTAGCACCTTCAGTTTTACTGCCTGTATTCTTTTTTTGGATATAGGAAGTGAGACAGTTAATAAAAACAGGGCCCACTAGAAATCCTAGCATAATGAGGATGAGTTGGCCTGCAGCAGCGGTGATTAAGGTAGTTAGCCATGGGGACCATGAATACAGGCTTTCTTACAAGTTTGTAAGTTTTCTTCTGAGTTCTTCTCGTTCCTGTAGCTTATTTCTGACTAATGAGAGGCTTTACTTTATAACTCCTGAGTGGTTAGCATAGAAACAGCAGGTTTCACCTAGGGCTATACATAGTCCTCCCTGTTTTAAGAATAATAGAACTAACCCATGCATATTTTGCAGAATCATTTTGGCCAGAGAGGATAAGGAATTTTTGAGATGACTAACTGATTTTTCTAACTCTTTTAGGTCTAAGTCAACTTGAGTGGATAAGGTGTTAAAATTTTCTTTACTGGTGATCATGGCTGCTGTTCCCAAGGCTGCTGACCCCCCAATCCCAAGGCCGACCATAATGGGAACGAGAATAGGAACTCATTTAAACTGACTCATAGTTCTAAAATGCTCGTGGCCTCCTTCACCTGAATACCAGTATGCTTGTGGGATGATATGCACCAGGATGCAAACGACCGGGGCTTTTTCAGCCTTAGATTGTGACAATGTTTGGGGAGAGAGACAAGGGGTGATTCCTTGGGTACAGGTGAACCAGGTGCCATTGGGGGCTTTCCAGTAATAGGATTCATCAGTTTCACTGGAGAAAACAACTGATGAAGAGTGGGGGCCTAGTAAGTTTGCATTGATTTTGGTTGAGGAGGGGGCGAAACAGGTGCTGGTTGCCTTATAAGTCCCCCAGAGTTAGAATTGGCTCATGACCCCACTTACATAACCTTTGGCTCTCATTTACTGATATCTTTTGAACATAAAGTGATGTATTGGGGAGAGTGCTTCCATTTGCTCCTATTCCAATGTAATAAGGGGGTTGGGGGTTTAGGCAGAGCCAGCAATTTTTGGTGGCATTTGGCTGGGTATCATTTAAGACAGTGAAGACAGAGGACAACATTGGCAACAAGGGGGTCCTGGTGGGTTTTTGCTTGGGGGTCCTTAAGGGTCCTGGTTTTCTTTTGGGTGGAATTACTGGTTCTGGGTTAAGGAGAATGTCCCAGTTGGGGCCCACCGGATTGGGTGGAGGGGGTTTTAGAATACCCCGTTGGATGGTAAAATCAGCTCCGGGGTCTTGACCAACTACATATAGTCTGAGGCCCCATGTTTTGCCACCTTCCCAGACATTATTAAACCCATTATTAATACGGATGTGAATGGGGTTACGGGACCCTATGGTTGGGTTCTGGGGCTGTGCTCCCCTGAAGAGGCTGATAGCAGTTTCTATGGAAGCCCATGGGGCTAGGGTTTCACAACCCCATTGAGCACAGTGGTACTGCCCTCAAGTATAGCATTCTGGGGGCCCGTCTGCAGGGCAGGCACAGAGTTTGGCCTGGGCTAGCCCTCTTTCTAAATATTTGTCTCCACATCCATGACCTGCAGGAGGGCCATCTGGCTCTATGTCTAGGTTGTTCCAATTCTCCCCAAGAAGGACACATAGGTCAAAAGAGAGGGTGAGATATTTCCCAGTAGTTTGAGTGACATTTAGAACCTTTCCTTCCCTTGTCCTTATAATATTCCAGTTATAGGAGGTTAATCGAAAACTAATGATGCACACTCATCAAGAGGGGCAGCAAACTCATTTGCCAGGCTGTTGCCATATCCCTCCCTCTTCCCCACCATTAGTCTTAACTCATTCAGCAAATCTTGATCTTTAAGGAGACTTCTGTTCTGGTGACTGTCCACTTTTCTGCCTCTGAGTCCCCCATACCAGACCTGAGGACCTTTAGCTGGGACACATGTATCCAGTGCCTTTTTCCTGTGGCTTTTACTGCCATGGGCATTGTGAGGATCACCAAATATGGGTCGGTCCACCATGGCTCGAGTGTTACAGCTTGGAGTTTCCATACCCAGACTAGATTTCCAGGCTGAACCTGAAATAAAGGAGGGTTAGTACATGGATGAGGTGGATGGGCTTCTTGGACCATTCAATTGACCATTTTCCTAATCCAGTCCAGTTCCTTTAGAGTAGAGAAAAGATATTGGTTGTCATATTCAGATATTTTTTCCAACCCCAACTTGGGCAACAGAGATGGGGGTCTGCCAAATAATATTTCATAGGGCATAATGCCCTGCACTTACGGGGTACATCTGGCCTTAAGGAGGGCAAAAGGTCAGAGACTCACCCAGTTTTCACCAGACTCCAGAGCCCACTTGGTTAGGGTTTCTTTAAAGGTGCGGTTCATCCTTTCAACATGTCCTGAACTTTGGGGTCAAAATGCAAAGTGCAGTTTCCAATTTATACCCAGGGCTTTAGCCAATTGTTGAGTCACCTGTGCTATGAAGGCTGGGCCGTTATCTGACCCTATTCTAAGAGGAAGCCCGAATCTCAGAATGATTTCTGCTTTCAGCTTCTTAACTACAACCATGGCTGCTTCATTTTTAGTCAGATAGGCTTCCATCCATCCTGAAAATATATCTACCAGCACCAGGAGATACCTATACCCATATTTTCCCAACTTTATTTCAGTAAATTCTATCTCCCAGTGCTCCCCTGGTTCCATCCCTCAGAGCCAAGTTCCCACTGGAGCTTGGGCACCTCCTCTTTGATTTACTCTGGTGCAGACTTCGCATCTTGATGTGATGCTTTTGCTGATTTTAGACAAACCTGGGAAATAAAAGACAATTTTTATTAGTTCTATTAATTTAGTGCCGGCCATATGCATGGTGTGGTGCAGCCTTTTGACTAATTGCCTTCCCACTGCTTCAGGTAGATATGTCTTGCCATAGTGCAGGACTAACCAACCTTCTGGGGAAATTTTAGCTCCCATACCTTCTCCCTGCTTGACGTCTTCTGGGGAGTAGCATAGCACTGGGAGATCCTGGCTAGAGATTGTAGGGAGCATTTGGACAGGGGTGACCGGTAGGAAGGCCGCGGCTTGGGTGACTTCATCTGCTAGTCGGATGCCTTCAGCCTGCGGGGAGTTTCTTTTCTTGTGTCCCTTACTGTGAACAATGGCTACTCGGTCAGGGAACCAAATGTCTTCTAATAATGCTAGGACTTCAGCTCCGTTTTTAATCTCTTTTCCTCCAAATGTTAGGAATCCTCACTCTTGGTACAGTGCACTGTGTACATGGGCTGTAGCAAAGGCATAGCGACTCTCCGTGTAAATATTGACAGGTCGGCCTTTTGCCCATCTTAAAGCCTGAGTAAGGGCTATTAGTTCAGCCCATTGAGCGGAGGTGCCATGGCTTAAAGATTGAGCCCAGATAGTTTTGGGTGGTTCTACTAATGCCGCTGCTGCATAACGGATTCTGTCCTTAACAAAACTGCTGCCATGTACATAGAGATTATGGGATGTCTCAGGCAGCGGCACATCAGTGAGGTCTGGGTAAAGCCCTGTCAGGGTTTCCAGCAAGTGTAAGCAATTGTGTGTCACCGGAGGGGTGCTAGAGTCAGGGAGCAGGGTGGCTGGATTTAATGCCTACGTTTTTGAGAATACCACAGAGGGTGGGTTCAACAATAACACTTGATATTGCATGATTCTGGCATTAGATATCCAGCGGTCCGGTGGACTGCGGAGGTGGGCTTCTACTGAATGTGGGCCCGATACCACCAGATTTTGGCCAAAGGTTAACTTAGAGGCTTCCTTGACTAAAAGGGCAGTGGCCGTGATGGCTCTTAGGCAGTTGCGCCATCCGGCAGCTACATAGTCCAGTTTTTTTTTTTGAGAGGTATGCTACTGGTCGGTGCCAAGGCCCAATGGACTGGGTTAAGACTCCTTTGCTAGCCCCGTGACTTTCATCAATGAATAGATGAAAGGGTTGGACAAGTCAGGTAACCTGAGGGTGGAGGCACTCACCAGAGCTGTCTTCAGACACGTAAAAGCTTCCTGCTTCTCTTTGGTCCACAAGTCACTTCCCTTGCCCGCTGTGGTGGTGTAAAGGGGCTTAGCAATTTCTGCAAATCCAGGCATCCACAGTCTGCAATATCCCACCATGCCAAGAAATTCGAGTACCTGTCGTTTCGAGGTTGGCGCAGGGATGCCCAATATGGCTTGTATCCTGCCACGTGAATGACTCCGCTCCCCTTTTTCTAAGATGTATCCAAGATATGTTACAGAGTGGGAGCAGAGCTGAGCCTTTTTGGTGGATACACAATATCCCATTTCTGCCAAGGCTTTGAGTAGGCTGACTCTGCATGACTCTGAATCCGGTGCAGCTAGGAGGAGGTCGTCTACATTCTGGAGTAGGGTAACACTTGGATGCTGCTCTCTGAAGGGGGATAAATCTTGCCCCAGAGCCTCCCCAAACAAGGTGGGGGAGTTTTTGAATCCTTGGAGAAGCCTGGTCCACATCACCTGCCCACATCCCTCTGGGTGAGGGTCTTCAAAGGCAAAAATGGGCTGGCTGACCCCGGTGCCAAAGGTATAGAAAAGAATGCGTCTTTTAAATCCAGGACAGTGTAGGTAGTATGTTCCAGAGGGAGCTGGCTTAAAAGCGTGTATGTGTTAGGGATGGCAGGGTGTATTGTTTCAACCCTCTTTTTTACTTCTCTAACATCCTGTAACGGCCGATAGTCTGTGCTCCCTGGCTTTTGCACAGGAAGTAAGGGGGTGTTCCACGGGGACTTGCAAGGAACAAGAATACATGCATCGAGTAGATGGCTGAGGTGTTTTTCAATTCCAGTCCTGGCCTTGTGGCTGATTGCATACTGCCATGCCCGAATGGGGAGAGATGTGCTGAGTAGTTGCACCACCACAAGGGCCTGATGCTGAGTCAGCCAGGGGGGGTTGTCTTGGCCCAGACTCCCGGAACCAGGTACTGGAATTCTTGCAGCAACTGATTAGCCACTGGTGGTGTCTCAAGCTCTGTTAGGAGATATTCTGCCAAGATAGGGCAAGTTACTAGGAGGGTCTGGGGCTGAGCGCCAAACTTTAGTTTCATTTCACCATCCCAGAAGGAGATGGCGGCTTTCAATTTTTGTAGCAAGTCTCGTCCCAGCAGGGGGTAGGGACAGTCAGGCATAACGAGGAAAGAGTGGGTGATGGTCCCAGATCCAAGATTAATGGTCAGGGTGGTGGTTCAGGGATGAGTGTATCTTCCCGGTGGCCCCTTGAACCAAAGTATGTCCAGCTTTAAAGGGACAAGGGTCCAATTTTAGGGTGGAGTATGTAGTCCCATATCAACCAGGAAGTTAACAGGGCTGTCCCCGACTGTTAGTTTCACCGTGGGGTCCCGGGGGCCTGGCAAGCCCTGGCCCCATCAGTCTAGCAACTGCAGGGCTGAGCTGGAGTCTGCCCGGCGTCGGAGGCATTCATTTTTCCAGTGTCCCTTTTCTTTGCAGTAAGCGCACTGGTCCTTTTGCAGTCCTGGTCTACCTTGCCTTGGCTTTCTCTGGTTCCCAGAAAGTCCATGGGAGGAAGACGCCCTAGGGCTCTCTGTTGCCATTGTGCTCAGCAGGACCTTTGCCACCTTCTTGGTTTTTAGAGTATTGGTGTCCTCCCTATTGTTATACACTTTCTGCACCATCTCCATCAGTTCAGATAATAGCTTCCCTTCAAACCCCTCTAGCCTTTGCAATTTCTTTCATATATCAGGAGCAGACTGCGATACAGATGCTATATTTATAACCCTACGATTTTCAGGTGCCTCAGGGTTTATAGGGGTGTAATTTCTATAGGCCTCCATTAGATGCTCTAAAAAAGAAGATGGTGACTCAGCATGCCCTTGGGTAGTTTCACTCACCTTAGAAAATTCGTTGGCTTTCTGGCAGCAGCTTGAAGGCCACGTAGGAAAGTCTGGCGAAACCATTTGAGAGCCTCCTTACCTTGATCCTGATTGTAATTCCAGTCTGGTCTGGTTGACGGGAGCACAGTTTCTATTTGGGAAGGGTCAGTAGTGGGTTGGCAGTCTCAATCCATGATGGCTTTTACAGCCTCCCTCTGGATACGATCTCTCTCCTCTGAAGTGAATAGGACCTGTAGCAGTTGCTGGCAGTCATCCCAGGTGGGATTATGGGTGAAAAAGCCGTGAGGTTTTTCAGAGAACAGTGGATTTTGATTTTTCCAGTTATATAGGTCTGTAGATGAAAAGGGGGCATATACCATGAATGGGAGACCTTTGTCACTCAGGCCTGGACCTGCTGGGTGGAGGGGCAGTAAGGGGACTGAGTCAGGGAAGTTGTGGGGATCTGCAGAAGTCTGATACAGGGTGCTCCTTCACATATGGGGTGTCTGGTTAGAGAGGTATCCACGGGTGTGGGAAGTGGAAGATATAGGCTGTCTGTAGGTGATTGGTTTAAAGGGAAAGGAGGAGGAGTGGATGGGGAGGGGTTAGACTGGGGAGTAGGAGAGGTAGATTGGGGGATGGGTAGATAAGGGGGGCTTCATCAGGAGCATCCTGCAGGACCGGAGGACTGGTGTTCTTAATGGGAGCTTTCAACAGATGTTGGGGATCTGGCTGGGCCGGGTGCCTTTGTCCTGCAAGACAAATTTTTAGTTTCTTGGGAGTGTCTATAAGAAGATCTATCCACACATCAATGTAAGAAATCTGGTTCGGGTGACCAGGTTTGCCATAGATGACTCTATGGACATTGTAGACTGTTGGGCGGTCCGTGGTTCCTTCAGATGGCCAGCCCTCACCAAAGGTGGGCCACTCCAATTCACAGAGGGTTTGGAGGGTCCCTGGGTTGACCTTGGCTGCATATCCAGCCCTGCCTTCTTGAAATCCTGAAATTTCTTTAGAAAACAGTCTAGGGGTGTGGTAGGACAAGAGGAGGATTGACCCATAGTAACAATCAAAAGGAGCACAGAACAGAAACTGAGCAGAAATGATATGGACAGACAGCTGGCTACACACAGACACATGAACCTTGAGACTATTCTGAGGCCCTGGGTGACATCTCACCTGGTGGCCAGGCTGCGGGAGTAGCGCCGCATCCGGCAGCCCAACGGCCTCCCCTGGATCCAGACTTACCAAAACAGAACAGAACTGGCGGTTCCTTAGGTCGAATCAATAATCTCCCGAGGAGTTTCTGGCCAGACTGAGGACCTACCAAGGCTGAAGAACGTGCCTTAGAGGTCTTCCCCGTGAAGGCCTCAGTGTGGCCAGCTCCAGTGTATCCCGCTGGGGCCTCCAGAATGAAGTGGATTAGTTCATATAAATAAGAACTCCCAGAAGAAAAATTTAATGGAACCTTTATTATCGGATTGGGCATGCTCTTATTAAGAGTTGCACCTAAAAATCCAGAGGCTGCAGCCTGTATAGACTTTCTTCCCTCTCGCGCCAAACTTTCCTGCGTGCACCAAGAGACCGGACAGGATTGGTGGGTTTAAACATATACATTTCTATATGAGGGTTCTGATCAAAGCAAGCAAGCAGATTTACAGAAGCAGATATTTGTCTTTAGCATCTCAGCAGGGGGTGGGGAGTGATTGACCTTTCCCCAGCAGGAATGGCACCATTCCCCCATTAGGCCCAGATGGGTATCTGGGTTTTTAATGACCATACATATTTTATAAGCTTGGGTTCCTGCTGGGGAGTATTGGTGTGGTCTTGTTTCCTTTTCAGAGCTGGGTCTTAAAATTCTAAAATTTGAGGAGATATATTGGATTTGAATATAGTCATAATATTCCAAAGTAGAACACAAGTGTAGCAGTTTGATATTGTTTATGAATTCTAAAAATAGATATTCTATTATGTTTGTAAGTTGGTCTGTTCCTCTGGTACATTAGATTGTATTGTATTCAGAGTTTTTACTCTTACTTGATTAAATTATGATTAAGGCTTTAATTGAGCCATGCCAATAAGATTTTGAGTCCAAGTGGGTGGGGACTCACAGAGAAAATGACAAGGCAAAGGAATTAGAGACAGCCCATAAAGTAAACACACAAAGAAGCAGATATGTGAGGAAAGACAGAAGGCTTGATTAGGCACTGCAGAGGCCCCAGGAAGAAAGACTAATCATTCACATGATAGTCTACAGCTGGCCTTGTGGAAAGAGCAGAGCAGCTTAGCCAAGATAGAAATGAGCCCCAGGAAGAGAGAAACCCAGGAAGACTGAACCCTTGCAGTCATCAGTGGCCATCTTGCTCCAGCACATGACAACAGACTTTGCTGAGGGAAGTAACTTATGCTTTATGGCCTGGTAACTGTAAGCATCTACCCCAAATAAATACCCTTTATAAAAGCCAACAGATTTCTGGTAATTTGCATCAACACCCCTTTGGCTGCCTAATACAACAAGTTAATATAAAGAAAAAAACCCTGTCTGGCAAATACTTCAAAGAATTGTTGACAGTAGGATAGTGGAGGAGGCTAATGAAGTTCATATTGGGTTTCCTGTCTTATTGTCCTAAATTCCTAATTTCTGGTACTATTATGTCATATTGTTTAATTGTCATAATTTCTGGAAATATTAGTAGTTCAAACATCTAAAATATATGGAATTTTTATTAACTACATTTTTTTCATAAAAGTAATTTGACTGCACACAGCCAATTTACTATTTACTATGCTGGTATT
>JAQZBX010046415.1:0-20787 GCA_029593785.1 Cabassous unicinctus | reverse complement strand
TTTTAAGTGACAAATAAGAGGAGTTAGTTTAAATATTATTTAAACAGTATTAATATAAAAAAGAATTCTAATCATTGGCCTACTAAATGCAATATTTGAATAGAAATCATTTTATTCTATTCAGAAGAATTTTAAAAAGGCCTTGACAGTTTCATACTAATGCACTGTTTTCAAATTCCTGTGTTTATAATCATTGTGTCCTATGATCCTTTTAAAAATGTTTTAATTATATATTATATATATATAATCATATAAATATATAATATTATATAAATAGATAACTATATATTAAAATATATTTTAAAAAATGCTAAATGAATACATTCTCATTATAAATATTTAAACATTCAGATAAGGTAAAAATCCCATATAACTTATACCTTATCCCAGCTATCTTTGGTATAGCAGCCTTCATTATTAGGTTCACATTTTTCTATGCATTTATTACATATATGTATATATAAGGAGTATATATTTTTATTTTGTATAACTAGTTTTTTAAATAAAAGTACCATAATATGAGTATTTTTCTACAATTTACATTCTGACCTTGGAGATCTTTCCACCTCTATAAACATAGATATGTTTATTTTTAAAAGCTGCATAGTACTCCACTGTACAATCTTACATAAATGTCTTTAGTTGATGGGCATTTAGCTTTTTTCCAATTTTTCCATACCATAGTCAATGGCACAATGGAGGTATATGCCTTCTTATGTATACATTTAAGTATTTATTTAGGGAAGATATTGAAGAATATAACTACTGAGTGATAGAGTAGTCTTATTTTAATTTCTAATGTTACTGACAATTTATTCCTTAAATGTGGTTTGGCAATTTATACCCCTACCAGTACTATATGACAATATCAAATTTCTCACTAACCCATGAAAATTTAGTGGGCTCAAAATTTTAAATATTTCTATAATTGTCAATGATACTTTAATGATTTGTGTGAGCTCTTTTTTTATTATAGAAAGTATTCTTTTTGCCCCTTTATAAAGATTTGGAATTCATTGTCCCCAACTGCAGCTTATCTATTCTTGATATTAATCCCTTTTCTGTTATATAAACTGAAAATACATTCTCCCAATCTGTAGCTATTTATTGGTAGTTTGAAGCTGTATGTACCCCAGAAAAATCATGTTCTTAAATCTAATCCATTCCTGTGGGTGGGGACCCTTTTAAGTAGGACCTGTTGATGACACTACTTCAGTTAAGGTGTGACTCATGTCAATCAGGATGGGTCTTAATCTACTTACTGTAGTCCAATATAAATGGAATGAACACAGAAAAATGGAGAGAGAGGAAGTCATAGAAGGAAGAAAGCTGAAAGCAACAAAACCCAGAAGAGAAGGAAGAGACTAGCAGACATCACCATGTGCCTTGCCATGGGGCAGAGGAGCCAACTATTGCCGGCAACTGGTCTTCAGGAAGAAAGCATTGCCTTGATGATGCCTCAATTTGGATGTTTTGTCAGTCTCAAAATGTAAACTAGTAAATTCCAATTGTTCAAGCTCAAACATTTCATGGTATTAATAATTTCCTTTAAGCAGCCTAGGAAACTAAAACAGGTTTTGTAACAGGAGTGGGATGCTGCAATTTCATATACTAAAAATATGGAAACAGCTCTGGAATTGGGTAATGGGTAGAGGACAGAGGAATTGTCAGCTGTTTGATAGAAAAGTCTTAGATGGCTTTGAAGAGACTGAGGTAGAAAAATGGATGCTAACGGTACATCTGATGAGACCTTAGAAATGATAAATGTGCTTTCAGAAACTGAAGGAAGTATGACTCTTGTTTTAAAGTGGCAGAGAGCTTGGCAAAATTGAGTTCTGATGTCCAGATGGAAGGCAGAAATTGAGGGCAAATGAAATTGGATGTTTAGCTCGGGAGATTTCCAAGCTAAGAGTGGAAAGTGCAGCCTGTTTCTCCTTGCTATAGTAAAATGTGAGAGGAAAGGGATAAGCTGAGAACTGAACTCCTGGGCACAAAGAAACCAGAAATCCTTACTGTAATTTTTATTACAAAATTCGAAGCTTCCTGAATGTGAGTCCACAGAGACTAATTCTCCACATGAGGGTTTAACTGAGCATGAATCCAGTCACCCATTTCCGTGCAAGACAGGACTGGAGGTACAGTTATCCAGGACGGATTTGTGGAAAGTTCTTTTGTCTGATTGATTGATCCCTGTGAATTTCATGCAGAACCAACAAGTTTTTTCTGTTATCTGTATGTACTAGACTAAAAGGGACAGAAAAGGGCAAATTAAGGAAAACTCATTTCAAGGAGAGAAACATGGAAGATGAGGTCTGGACCGAAGACATCTTCTCAGACCAATAGAGCAGACCCACCCCTGTTTGTGGAAAGGGTGAGCATTCCCCTGTACTTGGAGAGGTTTGGCCTTCCACCCTGTTGTTCAAGAAGATTGCTGCTGCCTCAGTCTTCAGAGAAGGTGGAGTATATTCTAAAGGGATTTCAGAAATTCTGATCACCACCCCCTGTTCTGAGAGGGTAAAGCCTGTGCCTTGGAGATTTCAGAGCTTCTGGCCATCACCCCAGTGCTTGAAGGGGGTGGAGCCTTTAACCCAGTGTTTGGGGAAAGCATGGCTGCTGCACCAATACTTGTAAAGTGTGGGGCTGTCCTCCATCAGGCCCAGGGGACTGAACATCATTCCATAGATGACTCTCAGACCTCGAAATCTAATGGAGTATGCCCTGCAGGGTTTTAGAATTGTTTGGGACCCATGACCCCTGTTTTCTTTCCAATTTCTCCCTCTTGGAATGGGAACCTTTATCCTTTGCCTGTTCCTTCTTGTATATTGGAAGCAGATAACTTGTTCTCTAGGTTTCATGGGTTCACAGACAGAGGGAAATTGTGCTTTAGAACAGACCACACCTATAACTAATTTTGATGAGACTTTGTACTAAGCATAGTCACTGACATGACTTAAGGCTTTGGGAATATTGTAATGGAATGAATGTATTTTGCATATAGAAAGTATATAACTTTTTAGGCTCCTGAGGGTGGAGCATGTTGGCTTGAAGTTGTTTGTACCCCAGAAAAGCATGTTCTTAAATTTAATCCATTCCTGTGTGTGTGGACCCATTGTAAGTAGGACCTGTTCATGGCTCCTTCAGTTAAGGTGTGACCCACCTCATTCAGGATGAGTCTTAATCCACTTACTGCAGTCATACAGGATGGAATGAACATAGAAAGAGGGAGAGAGAGGAAGCCATAGAAGCAAGAAGCTGAAAGCTACAAAATCCAGAAGAGAAGGGAGAGACCATCAGATGCCACCATTTGCCTTGCCATGTGGTGGAGGAGCTGAGGATTGCCAGCAACTGGTCTTCAGGAAGAAAACATTGCCTTGATGTTGCTTTGACCTGGACATTTTCCTGGCCTCAACTGAAAGTGAATCAATTCTTATTGTTTAAGCCACCCCATTTCATGGTATTCTTTAAGCAGCCTAGGGACTAAAACATTATTTTTTTGTTAATTTCTAAAAGTTTTAAAATTGGATGTGGCCAAAATTATCTTTTCCTTTAGAGCTTCTATGTTTTATAAATTTTTTTAAAGAGACTCTTTTATACCAAATTTAGAAGCATAGTTTCTTATTTTTCTTATATTGCACTTGCCATTTTGACTTTTACCTTTATATCTTTAATCCATGTGGAATTAATTTTTTCCAAGTGATGTAAGATAGGGATTCAACTTTAATTTTCCTCTCCCAATTTATTGACTATTCTCTTCCCTCCCCATTGAGTTGTTTTATTACTATGTCAATTATGTCACATTCATCATATGAATTTGCTGGACTCTAATCTGTTACAATAATCTAGTTGTCTCTTCTTGCATCCAGTACCATAATGTTTTAATTCCTATTTCCTTCTGACTTTACAGTGCCTACCACTCTGCATGTTAATATTTAACAAACTAAATATCATGTTTCCAAAAAGGATCCTAGCATATGGTAGGAGTTAAATTGACATTTATTTTTTTTAAACTCTTGAGTTGCCTTCAGCAGACTGAAAAAATAATCTATTTGATGATAAGATAAATTGGCTTCTCTATTTTTCCTCTTCTCCAGCCTCCCATCTTTGTAATTTTTGGATTGAAGTAAACCCATTTCATGAATCCCCTCCTAAGTGGAGAAGCTATAATGGACATTTGACTCTCATATTTATAAATAGTGGTGTTTACAGAAAGACCTTGTAGACTGGTGCCTCCAGTAGCACTTATGGATGAGGGTTAAAAAAAGCTAGTTGTTCTTTTTTATCATTTTCATATATCTTTAAAGAAAACGATATGATTTTGATGTGTTATCTAATTTAATATAAGCTAATTAAATCATTGAAAACTATTCCACAAGCATTGCTGTTAAAATGTTTTACTGATGATTTTAAAATTTAAAAACTAAATATTAACAAACAGCAGTAAACACAGTATAAAATAATCAAAATTTAAATAATTTTTCTTATCTGAGTTTTCCTATAGAGTTAGCAAAATTAATGACTCATCAAAGTCTTTCCAAGAGATTAAATCTTAATTACAAGAGAGCAACTATTCTTATATATAGCACATCACCTGAGACATCAAACTCTTTAGGGAATCCAGCATATTATTCAATACTTGGATTTAGAGTCCAATAATAGAGGAAGTGTTGGATAAATAACTTCTATCACCTTCTAAATAATAATTGGTCTATGATTGTGAAAAATCTCTTGGTAATCCCAGTCTGGTAACTCATACTGATATTAAAACATTAGCTATATGATGCATTTGGGAAAAAGAACTTGACCAAAAGTGGGAAATATTAAATACAAATAAGTTTTTATGGCTAAGCGTTTTCAAAGTGATTCAGGAGGTCATTCCTGAGGTTATGCTTATGCATGCCTCAAGAGGATCTCATTGAATGTGACAGTAAACAGTACCTCAAGCAAGGGTGATCCTGAGGGCCCTAGAAACATCTAGACACCAAAGGCAGGGCAGATAATCTCAGGAATTTGGCTCCCTGTTAATGGGCCTTATTTTGGAATAAATGCTCCCCAATTTAACAGAGTTAGACTCATTTATAATTTCCCTATACATGGCTCTTCTGCCCCTTTTATTTGAACCTATAATTAACATTATAATCATTAAATATATGTACAAGAGACTTAAATCCTTGGTCTATTCATATGCTGGTTGAGTCCTGAATCTCAGCAGAGTTGCAAAACCCACTCCCCTGTTCATCGGACTCACCCAGGACAGCTAACAGAAGGATGATGATGGACAACACCCATCCCAAAAAACAGAGAATATCTACAACTGCAAGCAAGACAGTTCCATCCATCTGTCCCATGGGACCTAAGCTCCCTCTCAGTCAGAAACAGAGTGGGCATTACCATCCTTCCTAAAATCCTCAAGATTGAGGAATGAAAAACATAAGGGTGGAATGCAACTACGGTCTAAAGTAGACATTATTCTAGCAATGGAAGAACTTGTAACATTGATATAAAGACAGTGGTCACCAGAGGTTCTGAGGGGAGGGAGAGGGAAGAATAGGTATAACATGGGGTATTTTTGGGACATGGGAATTGTCCTGCATGACATTGCAATGATGTGTACAGGCCATTATACATTTTGTCAAAACCTATAAAAATGTGCGGTTGAAATGTAAACTATAATAAACTATTGACACGATTAGTAACAATGCTTCAATATGTGTTCATCAGTTGTAACAAATGTACCACAGTAATCAAAGATGTTGTTAATGTGTGTGTGTGGGGGGCGTGGGATATATGGGAATCCCCCTATATTTCCAATGTATCATATATGTAATCTAAAGCTTCTTTAAAAATAAAAAAAAAAAAATTAAAAAAACTTTAGCTATAGCCTAAATAAATTTCAAAAGCTACTATAATAGAAATCTGAAAATTATGGGCAAATACCTAACAAATCTTAACATTATTTGAAATACCCACTCCAGTGACCAATTTATTAGAAATACTTCTATTTCAGTACTTGATTACTTTAACCATTTAATAATATAATCCATTAGGAAATAGCTCACACTTCTTGATTGTTCTTAATGTAACCACATGAATAAATAACTAGGAAATGTGGCTGTTTATAAGTTAGCATTTGTACCTGCAGGAATAAGTTCAAAATATAGTGTAAATATTTACACCAAGAACACATTTGCTCAAACCTTTTTGCTCAAGTACTTATGGTTTTCACTCAGTCATCAGAGAAAACCACATTTTCATAGAGAAGAATCAGTTTTCGTGGGCATTCTAGAGTAAGGGGTAAAAATGTTTTACTGAGGGGATCAGCTTTGGCTGAGCATGAACAAATGGGATATCAATGAGGAGGAAGGTGATAAAAGAGCCTAATTCACGTTTCCATTGATTGCTGTGAAGTTCTGGGCACCACTGAGCTTATTGAAGATTACCAAGGGAGATGACAGACCAGGACAGAGACTATTTATATAGTTCCCATATTACTCTGTTTTGGAGCAAAACACTACTAAGATATTTGGAAGAGAAACTATAAGCCCATATTTTAAACCACACAAAGACTATATACAATCAAATAATAAATAGAAATCAGAGGGATAGTCATTGTCCAATTAAGTGAACATTTTTAGTTGATTCTAAAGGAACCATTTAGCTTTGCTGTTTGCATTGTTGCTTAAATAACAAAACAATTTAGCCAAGGGAAAGGAAGAGTTCAAAATATAGAGTCAACTAATTCTATTATTGTGACACTAAAATTAAACTCATGACTGTTTGACTTAAGAAACAATTTATTCAGGTCTTCGGTGTTCTCTTACCAGTTTCTGGCAGATGAAAATTTCTTGAACACTCATCCTCAATAAGTGCTACACAGTAATTTGAAATTCTCTCATACCCCCTACCTTCCAAGGGTGAGAAATAGGTTTGCCTGATTTTTTTAAGCTTGTTTGTGAACCTCTTACCCAGTAGGCTTCCTTTATTTTCTTTTGATTGTAACTGGTACTGTTTCTATATTCTCCCGTGGTTTTTACAAATTATTATTATTACTTAGCTTCCTGATGCAAGCATTTACTGATTTTCCCTTATATATAAATTTCATCTCAGTGCTCCCAGAGGCTTAGAAAATATGTAAACTCAGATAAAATGGTAGCTCAAATTAAGTAAATTTGGGTACAATTTTAGATTATAAGTTTGTAGATAAAGTTTGCATTTATGTTCTGCTTCTTTCAGGCAGTCTGAAAATAGTTTATCCCATAACTCTTACAGGTAGGAGAATGGTTGAATCCAATCACAAATTTTAGTCCCTGAGTACATAATAGCCATACTTAAAGAAAATGATTGTTTCAAATCACTCTATTTCCTTCTCTATTTTACTGACCCTTCAAATATGCAGAAATTAGATTACAGAATGCTCTCAAGGAAACAAAAGTCTTGAAAAATCAGCTTCTTTGGGTAGGTCCACATCTTATACTTTGAATTAGGCACATTTCATGCATGTAGTGGTTACTCAGTATATTCTTGTTGATTTTAAATCAACAGAAAGAATGGGAAAATATTTTGGTAGTTGGGAATGGGTGAGTATACCAGAAATAAAAGTAAAACACAGGTCTGAAAGTAAATCTTAAAAACCCCAGGTATATGAGCCATGTGAAGACCCAAATAGAACTTTAGGATGAATCAAAGTTCAGTCTATTTAACCAATGCTGTTTATAGGGAAAATTGAATCTGATAGATCTGTTCAGGAAAGCCCGCTGAGTCCACATGTCAGCAGAAGCAGGATCCAGGGGTGTTTCCAATCAGAGTTAGAAGATGGGAAATGGCTGGGAAAATTTTATGAGGGAAGGGTGGCAGCCAGAAGATCCTAACAAAGATGATGAGTGAGAAGGCAATCTTAGTATTGTAATAGTAATAAAAATGAGTGCACAGCAAAAGGAAACATAATGTCAAATTGTCAGAGTGAAGTATGAATATCAGCCTTGTAGCCTCTCTTCTCTTCTTTGTAATTGGGCATTTAAAAGGTCAGAAGCAAATAACTTAACATTAGGTAAGACCTCACAGGACATCTATGTTTTTTTATGATTTTTAAAAATTTATTGAAGTATATCACACATACATAATAAGTGTATAGTAACAGTTGTGAACTTACAAAACAAACAATCATAATACCATACAGGGACATCATAAATAATCCTACCAACAATACCTTGCATTGTTGTTAAATATTTTTAATGATTAAAGAACATCCTACCAAAATATTACTACCAACCAAAGTATCTTAAATTCGATGTATTTTTCCCTCAACCCACCCTATAATTAATATTATTATTATTTTTATATCATTTATATATGAGCATACATAAACAATAAGTGTATAATAAAAGTTGTGAACTTACAAAGCAAACATGCATAACATCATGCAGGGGTCCCATACAACAACCCACTACCAACACCTTGCATTGTTGTAGGGTATTTATTATAAATGATGAGTGAAGATCATCAAAATCTTACTACTAACTATAGTCCTTATCTTCCATTTGGTGTATTTCCCCCCAACCCACCCTATTATTATTTTTTAAATATATTTTTATGATAGAAGTTGTTAAACTTACAAAACAATCATGCACATGTGCAGGATTCCCATACAATACCCCTCTATCAACACACCACACCATGGTGGAACATTTGTTACAGATTATAAGATAATATCACCAGACTATTACCAGGCCCATAGCGGACATTTGGCACACTTTTTCCATACTCTGCCATTATCAACACAGTACATCTTTGGGTTAGATGCATGAATATTACATTATCACTGTTAACCACAGCCCATAGGTCACTCTAGTTGTATTTTTCCCATGCATCTCCACATTCCCACCACTCTGCAAAAGTGATGTACATCTGCTCTAGCTCACTCTTGCATCTGTACCATCAACCACAATTAACATCCACCTTTGGGTTTACTGTGTTATTCAGTCCCTAGATTATTCTTTAGCTTTCTTTCAATTGCCAATTACATCGCTAGACTACCATTTCCAGCCACATTCCGATTTATAAACCAGCTGTTACTCACTATATGTGTTACCATCAACTCTATACATTTCCACACTTTTACAATAAAGTTAATTAAAACTTCTATATACATTAAAAATCAGTAGTCCATCACAGTCCTCCTTTTATCTCCTTTAAGAATCCACCACATACCACCAAGTCTTGAAGATATTTTCCTACATTTTCTTCTAGAAGCTTTATGGTTCTTACTTTTATATTTAGGTTTTTGATTCATTTTGAGTTAATTTTTGTATTTGGTGTGAGATAGGGGTTCTCTTTCCTTCTTTTGGCTGTGGATATCAAGTTCTCTCAGCACCATTTGTTGACTGGACTGTTCTGTCCGAACTGGGTGGGTTTGACAGGCTTGTCAAATACCACTTGACCAGAGATGTGAGGAACTGTTTCTTAACCATCAATTTGGTTCCATTGGTCTATGTGTCTGTCTTTATGCCAGTACCATGCTGTTTTTACCACTGTAGCAATGTAATATGATTTAAAGTCCAGAAGTGAGAGTCCTCCAACTTTGTTTTTCCTTCTTAAGATGTTTCTGGCTATTCAGGATCCCTTATCCTTCCAAATAAATTTGGTAATCATGTTTTCTATTTATTTAAAAAATGCTGGTGGAATTTTTATCACGATTGCATTGAATCTATATATCAATTTGGGAAGAATTGACATGTTAATGATATTTAGTCTTCCAGTCCGTGAGCATGGAATGTTCTCCCGTTTATTTAGGTCTTTCTTGATTTCTTTTAACAATTAGTTGTAGTTTTCTGAATACAAGTACTTTACATAATTGGTTAAGTTTATTCCTAAATATTTGATTCTTTTAGTTGCTATTGTAAATGAAATTTTTTCCCCTGACTTCCTCCTCAGATTGCACATCACTAGTGTCTTTTAAGGTCTATTTCATCTAATGTAAGTATAGGTACTCCAGCTTTTTTTTTTTGTTTGTTTACTGAATGTGTGGAATATCTTTTTCCAGCTTTCACTTTCAGTCTATTGGTGTCCTTGGGTCTAAGGTGAGTCTCTTGCAGACAGCATATATGTGGCTCATATTTTCTTACCCATTCTGCCAGTCTGTGTCTTTTGATAGGGGAGTTTAATCCATTAACATTCAATGTTATTACTGTAAAGGCAGTTCTTATTTCAACCATTTTGACCTTTGGGCTTTATCTGTCATGTTTTATTTTCACCACTTTTTTGAGACTTTTAGTTACTTTTCCTGATATAATCTTCATTTCTAGACTTTTCCAAAACTCTCTCTCCTGTCTTTTCTTTTCAGACTGTTGCACACCCTTTACTATTTCCTGCAAAGCTGGTCTCTTGGTTACAAACTCTCTCAGTTTCTGTTTATCTGTGAATATTCTAAACTCACCCTCATTTTTGAAAGACAATCTTGCTGGATATAAGATTCTTGGCTGGAAGTTTTTCTTTTGCAGTATCTTAAATATATCATACCACTGACTTCTTGCCTCCATGGTTTCTGATGAGAAATTGGCACTTAATCTTATTGGATATCCCTTATATGTTATGCATTGCTTTCCTTTTGCTGCTCTCAGAATTCCCTCTTTGTCTTTGGCATTTGACATTCTGATTAGTATGTGTCTCAGAGTTGGTCTATTTGGATTTATTCAGATTGGAGTACATTGTGCTTCTTGGACATGGATATCTATGTCCTTCAATAGGTTTGGGAAATTTTCTACCATTATTTCTTCAAGTATTGATTCTGCCCCCTTTTCCCTTCTCTTCTCCTTCTGGGACACCCATGACACATATGTTTGCATGTCTCTTGCTGTCATGTAGTTCCCTGAGACTGTTATCAATTCTTTCCATTCTTTTCTTCATCAGTTCTTTTGTATGTTCACTTTCAGAAGCCATTTCTTCAAGCTTAGCAATCCTTTCTTCTGCCTCCTCAAATCTATTGTATGATTCCAGTGTATTTTTTACTTCATTTATTGTGCCTTTCATTCCCATAAGATCTGCTATTTTTCTATGTATGCTTTCAGTCTGTTCTTTGTGCTTGTCCAATGTCTTCTTAATATCCTTAATTTCTTTAACCATCTCTTGGAATTTATTAAGGAGATTTGTTTGAATCTCTATGATTAGTTGTCTCAACTCCTTTATGTCATCTGGAGGCTTATCTTGGTCCCTTAACTCGGCCATATCTTCCTGTTTCTTGGTATGGAATGTAATTTTTTGTTGGCGTCTTGACATCTGGCTTACTAGATGTATTTAATCTGGGTGCAGTTTCTCTATTTCAGGGCTTTTGCACCCTTTCTCCCTTGTGGGTTGTGTAGTAGCAGCCAAGAATGTAGTTGGTGCTGTAAGCTGTGGAGGCTCAAGCTGCCTGCATTGCCCAAGGGACAGATGAAGCTTCTCCCAACTTTCTCCTTTGCCAGGGGTAGGGACAAAGCCATAGCCATGTGTAATAATCCAAGTTGTGCAGGTCTAAACTTTAGTTGCCAGAAAAGACTGATGAAGTTTCATATCCCTTCCTCCCCTGCCTGGGGTGGGAATGGAGCTGCAGGTGTGGGCAGCAGTTTATGCCATGCGGGTCCAAAATGACTGCAGTTACTCCAGAAGACTTCCAACTATTCAGTCTGTGCCAGCCGAATGTACCTGCAGTTACCCAGAGAGGCTGGTGCAGGATCTGCCAGCTGCTTCCCTGCTAGAGGTGGGGCTGAAGGCTAGGCTAGGGCTGCAGGCTGATCTGGGTGAAAGAAGCCGGTTCCTACCATCACTGTGATTTTCAATCAACCCAACTTCCTGTTTTTGAGAAATGGAGCTTCCAACTCCAGCCACAGAACAGCTCCCGAGGTGGCTTGTGCCGCTAGAGTAGGATGATCACCAGCCTCTGTGGTGTGGCCTGTATTTTCCCAGATAGGCTGGCACAGATCCCCCCCATGTTCCTCCCTGCTGGAAGTGGGGCTGGGGCTTAGGTTGGAGCTGCAATCCGATCTAGATGGAAAGAAGCCGGTGCCTACCAGCACTGTGATTTTCAGTCAGCCCCGCTTCCCCTCATGCCGGGGGTGGCATCAAAATGACCACAACAGGCCTCTTTCTGACTTGGACAGGTTCAAACTTTAGCCTTCCTTAGGGTTATACTTTAGCCCGCCAAGTTTACTAATTATCAGCTGAAGTTGGTGCCCAACTGTCTCCTCCTCCTCCATTGGGAAGTGGAGTGTCCAATTCCAGCAGGGGAATAGCTCCCGAGGTGGCTTGTGCTGCCAGTGGAGGATGGGCAGTGAGAATACTTTTGTTTTCCTTGAGAATTTAATATAACTAAAATACTTTTATTTTTCTTGAGAATTTAATATTTCCATATTCTAAAACTCCCATAGAGATAAAGGATTGTACCACATGTGTAAAAGAATATTACTACCTTTAAAAGAAGTATAACAGAGTAACAGAAAGCCTGTTCTTATGGACAAATGCAAAGGCCAGGAGAGGGCACAGACAATCAGAAAGTAAATTGGCAAGAAAGTAAATAGGAGGTGCTACAGTTGGGCAGTTTGAATTCCAAAATTCAAAATTTGAATTATGAATTCCAAAAATATAATTGGATCATGCTTGTAAACTGATCTGTTAATCTGGGCATGATTAAGTTATGATTAGGGCATTGACTGGGCCATGTCAGTAGGGCGTTGAGCCCCACCCCTTGGTGGGTGGGGAATGGAATATAAAAGGCAAGGCAAAGAACAGAGTTGAAGCAGTTTTTGAGAAGCAGTTTTGATATTGGAGAGAAGGCCCCAGGAGAAGAGAAGTGAGCCGTTCACCTGATAGTCTACAGCTGACCTTGTGAAGGAACCAAAGGAGCTAAGCCCAGAGAGAGAAACACAGCCCCGGGAAGAGAGGAACCCAAGAAGCTTGAACCCTAGCAAACGTCGGCAGCTGTCTTGCTCCAACACGTGACAATGGACTGTGGTGAGAGAAGAAACAATGCTTTATGGCCTGGTATCTGTGAACTTCTACCCCAAATAAATACCCTTTATAAAGACCAACCCATTTTTGGTATTTCACATTAGCACCCCTTAGGCTGACTAATACAGGAGGCTTTTGATCTACCTAGAACTTCACAGCATTGAAAATATGGCATCAGAAGTAACATCTACATAACAGAGCACTAGAGAATCAATCTAATTTCTATTATGATGTCATGATTTCTAGTTTCTAGAACTAGCCATTTCTTCATAGATATTAAAGTCTGTTTTTCAGTATCACAACCCATTCTGTTAATTATTGTTTCTCTAAATATTTATTAAAATGAAATACTATTTGCATGAATTTATGTGGAAGAAGTTCTGCTCTGGTTACACACACACTTTTGGAAAAGATCCAGAAATGGAAGGCATTTCTGATATTTGATTTTTATACTATGATTTCTTTCCCATACTTAAAATAATTACATATTTAAAATGCATTGTTTATGATGGGCATGCAACTGTTTGAAGAAATGATATATATTTAATCATAAACTATTGAATATCAGAAGTAATAGCCTTGTAATGTAATTGAATGTCATTTTTGTTAGAATGGAAGATGTTTTAATTAGTAACAAGATACAATTACTTCAGTTATTATGCATCTGATAAGGTCAACTCATGCTTTTAAATATGAAGCTGTTTAAATGTCTAATCAGATGACACACATTTCGTAATACAGCCTCTCCTCAAATGAATGCAAAAATGCATCCATTAATGGAACTGAATGGAATAAAACAAACATACTTTCTTGCATCTTCTTTATATTATTACAATTTTTTTCTGACTAAACCTCAAATGGAGTAATTAATGTGAATCTGAATTGTTTGCTGTTATTTATATTTGTCTATGCTAACACACTGTTATATTATAATTAAATTATAGGAAAATTTACTTGCATTTCCTTTATTAGAAGGACACAGGCAATACAATTTATAGATTTGTGTCATGAATCTACCCATGAAGTATAATCCTAATGACAGATAAAATCTAATTCCACCCTGGTATCAGTGTAGGAATAGAAAAATAAATGACAGGACCATATTAAGAAATTCAAAACTAGATCTATGCAGACTTGAAATTTAATATGTGATAAACATGGCACTTAAAATTCATAGGGGAAAGGATGAGTGCTGCTAATCTAATTGGCTTCTAATAAAAAAATGGATTCCTACTTCACAATAAACAATAGATTTAAAAACATAATGTACATTAAAAAGCTAATTAAAAAATTGAAAACCCATTATGAGTGTTTTTGTCATATTCCAGTAGGAAAGACCTCTTAGGTCAGACCCAGTCTCAGAAGCCACAGAGGAAAAACTGATATATTTGAGTATTTAAATTAAAAATGCCTCTATGGCAAATGAAACCATAGTACAAAGAAACTTAAAATGCAAAGACAGACTGGGAAAAAATATATACACCATATAAGATCAAGGGATAATTCTTATACCTTAGAAGCATTTCTACAAAATCATTTTGAAGAGTAGTAAAAGATACCAATGAAAGAAATGCAGACTGCAGAGTTTGAAAGTGGTTAATACATGTTATTTAAAAAGATATCATGAATTTTTCAATGGAGTCTAAAATTAAAAGTGTATCCCAACTGTGCTTATCTCTTTTTAAATGCTTAAGGATTCCTTTCTTTTCATCATGCTCTTGAGAGCATGAATCCACATCTTCAATTTTATTCTCCTATCGTACACCCTGAGAGGTAGAAGATACCCATTTCCTTAAATGTGGATTCATATGTTATTTTTCCTCCTTAAAACAGAAGGATGTTTAAAAATTGAACTTTCCCGAACCTGCTATTATAAAATATCTATTTATAGGTAGGCAACTGGCAGAGTTACCATAGAAACTAAAACAGCAATCAATTCAGAAACCATGTAAGTAAAGATGTGAATATTATGAATAGAAGAAATTAAAACACAAAATACTTCATAATTATTAGAAAAAAATGCAAAATAGGATTTTTTCAGAGGATGATAACAGGAGGCAGACAGTTTGCAATTATGGTCTATCCACAAGGGTAAATTGTGCAACAGTAATGAAGTTAGGCATGCTCTCATTTTAAGATGATGTCACAAAATCAGTTATTTTAACAAAATTGGGTAAATATAAAACTCCAGTGTACTTCAGGAGACATGTATGGTATGGCAAACAGCTATTACTCCTCTGTCTAAATTCCCAGTATTAGACCTACTTGAAACACAATGCTCAAATCACTATGATTTGGCAGATATCGTGACCCACACCTACACCTTCTAGAACTACCATGTTATAAACCTGTTGTTGAGTCCACTGGGTGAAAGAAACCAGGGCCATAATAGATGACCATCAAAGTGGTAAAATCCCTTGTGGATTAATTGCATAGGTATTTTCAGCAGGAGGATTTAGATTACTTATATAAACATTACTGAACTCTCGTTCATGGCTCAATGCAGTAAGAATTACAGCTAATTCTGTTGGGAATGGAATTTAGTTTTCTCTTTTAAAAAATATGTTTTAATTTGTGTAAAGCAAAACAAAAGAAAGCAAACCTTCCATTGATAAATGACTTTATGAATGGAATTCTCTCACTTGTAGGTATTCAGCACTACAAAATGGCAGCAGTGTGAAGGGAGCATTAGAGTCAAGGTCCCTGTGGTAGACTGAATTATGAACCCCAGTTAAATCTTGGTCTTAATCTTAATCCTCTTTCCTGTGGGTGTGAACCCTTTGCAAATTGGATCTCTTGAAGATTTATTTTTTTAATTATGGTGTGGCCCAACTGAATTAGGGTGGGTCATAATCTGGATCACTCAAAGCCTTATAAAGAGAAAGCTACAGGAAGGAGTCAGAAGTAGGAAGTCAGTGGGAACCTGGAAGAGAAAAGAGAGGACATCGCTATGTGATGGGAAAGTCAAGGAACCCCAAAGATTGCCTACAGCCAGCACCAGAACACTAAGTCTTTGGGGAGAAAGCAATCCTTCCAGCCTATGAAACCATGAGACAATAAATTCCCATTGTTTAAGCCAACACACTGTATGGTATTTGTGATAGCAGCTCATGCAAACAAAGACAATCATCTATTTTAATAAATTAGTATCAATTACACCCTAAATTCCAAGCCACCTTGCAATTTAACCTCACATAAACCAATATGAGTAACTATTTTTTTTTCTCGAACAACAAAGGAAGTTTATAATTTACCAGGGAACACAAGGTAATTCATATTTCTATGAATATTCTCTTGTTTAATTAAATGTTTTTCAAAAGTTGGTTTGCAAAATCCAATTGCAATGTGTTTGCTTTCCCATATGTCTACTAAATGAAAAGGAAAATGATTAGTGTGTAAGAAAATACATATTTAATTATACTAGGTATCTCCAATGGTATAGAGTTGGAGAATTATTACTCAATACAGACTTGTTTAGCTGCAGAAAGCAAAGTATTCCATTCCCGAAGGGAAATAGCTCAGATAGATACCATCACATTCAAAGAGCAATAATCTTCATTTCCCTGATTCAGAAGAGGTTTTCTTGGCTGCGGGGGAATTACATAGTAAGTTACTAACCTCAAAAATAATTCTGTTAATGAATATTAAACTCATTATGTGACTTTGAGAACTTAAAAGTACCCCATTCATTTGAAAACCTAAATAGTACATAGTGAGTACAAGAATAACAGAACAATACAAGTGATTTTAACCAAATGTAATGAGAATAAGAACAGTGATTGGCCAGTCTAGGTATAAGAAATCTTGATAATGAAAATACTTTGGTGATGATTTTTATGAGTCAAATTCAAAATATAGGAGGGATATTTGTTTTTTAATTGAAGTTTTAATTGAAATAATACAAATGTTCAGAGTATGAATAAATTCTATGTGTATAGTTTAATGAATTTTCACAATGTGAGACCACCCATGTAAACAGGTGGGAGTATAGTGGAATGTCATTGTGGTTTTTAGTTAGCACTTTCCTACTATGCATTGAAATTGAGGACTTCTTAATATGTTTATTAGCCACTTCGTTCTCCTTATATGTGAAGGGCATATGAAAATAGTGATTAATTCACAAGGGAAAACTGTAATCTGGTCTATGTTTTGATGATTCTATATTTTAATAAATATCCCAAGTGATGACCATTCATGGTAACATATGGAAAGCATTGCACTAGCTGTGTTCACTATGAGGACAGGGACTATGCTTTACTCACCAGTATATCTCTAGTGTCTAGCATAGGTCCTTGTATTAGATTGTTGATTTAGAATTTTTCTTCTTTTTAATCATGGACAATTAAAACTATAAGTTTCTGTCTAACCACTGCTTTAGCACAGCTATAGTTACATGCAACTAATTTTGGGATGTTGTGTTTTTATAACTTAATATTTGATATTTAATTTATCATTTAATACTAACTCAATGTTAATATTTAACAAGAAATTAAGTATTTAATAAGAAACATTTTCTAATTTTCCTTGAGCTTTCTTCTTTGCTTTATCAGTTGTTTAGAAGTAAATTGCTTAATTTCCAAAAATGTGGAGATTTTCTAGGTGTCTTATTGACTTTATATTAAATATGGCTGTGGCCAGAGAATATATCATTTCAATTCTTTTAAATTTATTGAGATTTGTTTTGTGACCTAACATATGGTCTCCTTTGGTGAGTGCACTTAAAAATAATGTAAATTCTACAGTTTTGTTTAATGTATAAATATCAGTTAGGTCAAGTTTTGGTAGTTTTATTCAAAACTTCTATGCTCTTACTGATATATATATATTTACCTATGCTATCAATTACCAAGAGAAGGGTGTCAAAATCTCCACTTACGAATGTGGATTTGTTATTAGTCCTGTTCATTTTTGCCTCATATGTTTTGCAATCCTGTTATTAGGAGCATGTACTCTAGGACTAGTGAGTCTTCTTGTTTGCATGATCTCCATTCTCATTAATCTGGCCAGGTTGAAATCCACGCCTTTAATTCTTTTCTCTCGCTTTAGTCAAATTCCCCAAAACAAATTTTTCAGTCTTTGACCTGGAGATTATTAGATTGTCTGCCATCATTCTGGGATCCCAATGGGGGAAGAGTTGGCATTTCAAAACTCATTATGACTGATGAATGTTCACTTAACTTTGAGATCTTAATATGTGTTCCTGACCCCATTTGGGTTGTGTGCTTCTCACTGACAGACCTCGTACCCTCTCAAATAAGCTTCTGTCTCACCATCTCAAGGACAGCCCTTTAGTCTTCTGCAGAAGTGGGGAATGGGCAGTGAGGAAGGAGAGCTCTTACTTAAAGAGCCTCTTATTTTTACCCCCACTTTATCTCCACTGTTAAATGTATCTGGAGCTGCAAAATTGGCATTGGGGGAGGAGTGTGAAGAATCAATCAGGGTGCTTTCCATAATGTTGTTGCAGAGCCAATGGTTGTCTGTGAAGGAGTTAGTTGCCAAAATTATCTAAATCAGAGACTGTTGGGGCTCTGGCTGTGTTGTTGCTAAAATTCTAGTATCACAGATTCATTCTTCCCTTGAATATTCGTTTACTTAAATAAAAAAAAAAGTTTTCCTCTTTTCCAAAGGATTTGAATCAACAAATCGATTTTTTGGATTATGAGATTTTCTTTTGAGTGCAGGTCACCCTGGGAATTGTAACATTTTGACCACCTCATGTCAGTCATTTGCATTATATTGCAAAATAACAATCAGAAGTTTTTAAAATATATGAGAAACCTGCCCATTGGGAATGTTCACAAGTAAATGCCAAAAAAAAAAAAAAGGGGTGATTCTACTTTGCAGCATTCTAAGCCTGCCGTGTGGGGACCCAGAGCTCCTGAGGAAAAGTGCCGTGTGAGTTCATGGGTTTAAGACAAGTTGTACATGCACAGAGAGAGGAAAGAAGAATTCACAAATAATTCTGAGGTTTCTAGAACTTATCTGTTACTATTTTGATATTTAAACTTCCCTTCAAAAGCTATAAGCAGAAGTTTTGGAATTTACCTGAGAATTACAGATTTTTCTGAAATGGAATTTTTCTTCCCATCCCTTAAAATAACATGTAGATCAACCTTGCTTTCTTATATTGTTCATGAAAAGTTGTTTGTAAGATATCATTTTTTTCTAAATTGAATTATTTCACATCAATTCATCTGTAAATTTAAAAAAATATTATAAGTTACTCATTAGTGTAATTTTTTGTTTGATTCTTCAGCCTCTCTGTCAAGTAGCTAGCATGTTTTACAGTTAGATGTACTACATAAGTTAATATTTAAGAAAAAGTAATTAGTTCGCACTGCCTTAATTTTATTCTAGAGTACTTATGTTTTCTGCTTGCCTTTTTACTCATATTCAAATAGTACCAATCCAAGTAAAAATTATGTTTAATTTTCTGACTTAAAATATTTTTATTTTCAGTGGCAGATAGTTCATGTTTACATACTTTCAAAATCTGTAAATACTTATTACCTTTGGAAGTTTTTTAGAGATAACTTTTGAAAATGCAATGAACTTAGGTAAATGTGTTTTTCACAACATGCTATTGCTGTGCATTCTACTTACATGGAGGTAGCACTTGGGTCTAACAGGTTTCTCTGCTGTTACATTTGTCTCTATTGGAAACTGACCTCTTTCTCTTGATATCTCTTTTTATCACTTTAGGAACAGGTTACAGAAGCAATGGCCAGGAGGAAACATGAAATATTCATAGTCACTACTTAGAGGCTTCAACTATCTTACTTACAGGTTTATGTTTTCTCTTAAAGGCTACGTACACACAGGTACACACCCTCACAACATATATTTATATATTCTAACAATCTGGACCACAAGATCTGAAATAATATTCTCTGATGTAGTCATTGAGCACTTCTGTGATGATTCTCTGAGGTCTAGCAAGGCAAGCAGGAAAAGCAGAGCTGAAAGTTAACTGTGTCAGTCAGCCAAAGGGATGCCAATGCAAAGCACCAGAAATCTGTTGCTTTTATAAAGGGGGTTTACTTGGGGTAAAAGCTTACAGTTCCAAGGCCATAAAAAGTCCTATTCAAGGCACCATAAAAGGTGCTTTCTCACCAAAATCAGTTACTACATGTTGAAGCAAGATGGCCACTGTTGTCTGGCTGGGCTCTGCCTTCCCTTCTGGGCTCACCCTTTCACTCTTGAAATTCTCTGGTCTAGCCTCTTGAGGCTTCATGCTTAAGTGATTCTGTAGTCCTCTTTCTCCTGGCATAGGGCTTGTTTCTTTCTGAGTCTCCTTTATCAGTCTCAGCTGGTCTGCTCTCTTCCCAAGCTCAGCTGTAAGCTCTTAGGCAAATGGCTCATCTCTACCTGGGACCTCAGCTGTTAGAGCCTTCTCTTTTCTCTCACAGAGCAGGATAAAAAAATGACAGAGCTCTCTCTTCCTGTGTCTGTCTGTGTGTCCATTTATATTAGACTCAGCAAGGGGGCAGGGACTCAACCAGAGTCATGACCATTAGTCGAATCAAAAGCCAAAGCAATCATTAAATAATCTAAGACCCCTCAGCTGAATTTAATGCAATCAAATCAAATTACAAACTACCCTTTCTCTTTTTGAGATTCATAAAATAATCTCAAACTGCCACAGTGATGGTTACTTGTTGGGAAAATTCTGGAAAGGATCAATGCATAGGCTCCAGGTGTGCACCCATGTGCACTAGTGAACAAAAACATTAGGAAAAGATTGAAGATGCAGTCTAGAGAGAACAGGTCTTAATCTATTGGTAATGGATTTTGAAACAGGCACCCCCCCCC
>JAQZBX010046414.1:0-20775 GCA_029593785.1 Cabassous unicinctus | reverse complement strand
TTCCATTTCCTCAGCTGTAAGATGTGATGCACGGACCACTTGGGTTGTTGGGAGAGAGGGAGACAGAGAATAAATATAAGGTACCTATACAGCGTTTGGCCAGAGTTTAGTGTTGCTCCTTGTCTCAGACACATTCATTAAGTGCCTGTGTAAAAGCTTGGGGACTTAGAAGTAGGACAAGTCCCTGCATGGGAGAGTGCATGGTCTGGGGACGAGGCTGGAGGAGGGGGCTGGAGGAGAAATGGGGCAGGGCAGTGACCTTAACTGGGCCTGTCAACTGCAACGTGATCCCCACAGCAAAAGACAGTTTATGAGGCATCAATAGAAACTTTATTTTTCAGTTCCATAGATATACAGAGCCCTGTACCAGGCATAGACTAAAATTAAAATGCCTTGCTTGTGGGGTGTGCCCTTTAATTTATGGGGCAATGTACTTTTACATTAACCCAGCTGTTATGTAGACATCATTGCCCCCACTTTATCCATAAGAAAACCACAGCTCAGGCCACAGGGTAACCCCCCACCGCCCCCCACACCCCCTGGCTGGAAGGCAGGACTATGGTGAGTTGGGGGTAATATGGGCATGGGGATGGAGTTCAAGCTTGGATTCATTCATTTATTCACTCAACAACTAATGCTTGAGGACCTATATGTTGAAAGCTCTCGGAGACCTATGGGGCTGGTGTCTCTCAAGTAGTTCCAGGCGTGACAAATAAAACTGGGCCTTGAGTTCGCCAGGCGAAAGGACTGGTCAGGCAGAAGTTCAAGTTTAAGGGCTTAAATTTTTTTCTATCTTTTTCCTGAGGGACCTGGATTCCCTCATGCCCACTTGATTTCACTTATTCTTCCACCAAAAAAAGGAATCATGGTAGGCTTTTCATGGAAAAAAGGAGTGATGCAATTACTTTCATTATTTTCTGTCCAAACTATCAACAGAGGAAAGTATATGAATCGGGGCGGGACAACGGGGACCGGGGTCCTTTGACAGTCGGGGGGCCAAGAGCAAAGGAGGGAGGAAGGAGGTGCAGCTGTCCAACCTCCAGGCCTTCAGGCGCTCTGCTTCCCCTCCCAAATGAACGTCCCCTTCCTGGCCTATCTCACTACATGCTGTCTTTTTCTCCCTTCACTTCAATTCTCGTCTCTCTCGTGACAACTCTTGGACCGATCTCGCTCATACTTGATCTTTCCTTTCTTTGAAATTTTATTTCATTTGGACTCGGTGCTCGGAGACTGACTCAGTTTCGAGTCTACTGATCTCATTTTCCCAATCAAATTACCAGCTCCTTGAGGGCAAAGCCGTGTCCTGAACTTCTCCGTACCGTTCACAGCATCTAGCACAGCCATTGAACCTTTCTCGCTGAGCAAGTCACGGGGGACTTTGGAGCCCCTCCTTCATTCCCATGACCTCTGCCCTGTTGACTGTCTCTCTCCAGCAGATCCCCACCACCCATCATCTGCCTGAGCTCCAGGTCCCTCCCCACCCCTCTCTGGCTCTTTCCCCACATCCTTACCAGAGTGGACTTAGAAAGCAGGCCTCTTGTCCCCACCCTGCCCTGCTCTCCACTCCCTGGAGATGACGTTCGAGCTTTGTAGACCCAGTCCACTCTCACCAGCCCCTGGCCCCACCTGACACCCTGATATCAGCCCCAATAGCCCAAATGACCCAGCTGCGTTGTGGCCTCTTGTTCTTCCTTGAGTCTGCCTAGAGGAATCCTGCCGCCTCTTCAAGGCTGAGCACAGATGTCACCTAATCGTTTCCGAGGATGACCCAGGCAGAGTTCACTTCTTCCTTCACTTTGGCTCCACAGTGCCTCTTCTGTTTTTAAAACAACAGGGTTCTAGGCTGGTGGGAGGGGTTGAGTGAAAGGTGGTAGAGATCCTGTGTACCGCCTCGCGGTGGATCCTCAAGCAGCATCAGCCTCGTTGATGGAGCACCTCTTGCTTTTGTCCTGGACCTCACATAAGCCCCTCTACATCTCTCTTCCCCCATTTTACTATTTCTGCCAAGTCTTCACCTCACAGAGATGCTCTGAAGACAAATGAGATAATATGTAAAAGTGCCTTAAGCTCTAGAAGATGGACTATGTTATTACGGCTGTAAAACTCTCTATTGGGAAAATCAAACTTGATGGTGAATAGGAAGGGGGAAGACAAGGGAAGAGAGGGATAGAGAATGGGGGCAGAGAGGGAAGGGAAGATAGAGAGGGGAAGGGGGAGAAAAGGGGAGAGAGGGAGGAAAAGAATGGGGGAGAGAGGAACGGGGAGAGAGGGGGAGAGAACACACCCACAAAACTGAGAGGGAACTTAGAATTCTGCCTGGTCTCCACAATGCAGCAAACTGTTTTGTATGCACTCACCCCTCCTCCCCAAAAGAGAACACACCCACAAACCTGTTTGAATTCAGCTTCTGCTACCTGCTAACCAGGAATTCATCTCAGCCTCCGGGGACAGTCTATGAAGTCCACTAAGAGCTCTGGCTTCTGGCAGCCCTGAGCCAGGCTCTACCCTCCACCCCCTGGCTGTGAGGACTTGGCCAAGAGACCCCTCCCCACCAGGTGCCTGGGGGTGGGGGTGGAGGGAGTGCACAGGAGCTGCCAGGAAGGTTTAAAGGGCCAGAATGCAACCCCTCTCTCTTCCCTCTCAACTTTAGAACCATCTGAGTGATGCACGTAGGGGCCAGAGGAAAGGAGATGGAAATGTCAGCTTTATAACCAAAACAGCCAAGTGGAGAACATAGCTTTAGCTTGTAGCCAGAAGGGCTCGTCAAAATTTCACTCTTGAACCCAACAGATTTATCCACTGGACACAGCCTGGGTCGGGGTAGCCCTCACCACAGCACAGGAGGCTGACCTGGGGCGGGGCACGGGGGAGACCCCCAGAAGGGCTAAACTGACCATGCCACTTTTCTGCTCCCAAACTCACCAACCAGAGGAGTCATCATCGCCCCAGGGGCCTCTGAGTGAGGAGCAGAGAGGCCTGGGAACGAGGCTCCTTGCCTCTTGGCAACTTGGCCAGAGATAAGGGTGTAAGTATTTGAGGCCTCTTTTACAGGAATGCTCGAGGATAAATTGTGCTCTTGAGATGTGTGGGTGTGCGTGTTTACCTGAAGGCAGCGTGCCCTGGTGTCTCCGGAAACAATGGCCATGGCAGTGAAGGCTCACTGGCATCTCCTTGTTCACAGTTCACGGCCATCAATTGTTCCTCTCACAGCAGGCGCCAAGGACACTCTCTTGATTGCATGAGTGACTTGTTTTTCCACCAAGAGATCTTTCATTTTCTGGCGGAGGCAGTCATAGCGATTACCATTGAATTCTTAAGTGGGCAGCAGAGTAGACTGTCAAGGCCTTGGGGGAGGGTTTTTCTTCCTTATAGATTGCCTGATAGTGGGACCTCAGAAAACCGAGGAAGGCCAGGCAGATCCTGAGAGGCCTTCGGCAGCTATTCCTCCTGAGCTGAGCACCCACTCTCTGACCCTCTCCATCCAACTCCCTCCCTCCCTCCCTCCCTCTCTCTCTCTCTCTCTCTCTCTCTCTCTCTCTCGTTTTTTTTAAGAAGGTACTGGGGATAGAACCTGGGGCCTTGTACATGGGAAGCAGGTGCTCAACCACTTGAGCTACGCCCACTCCCCCAACTCTTTTTTTTTTTTAAGATTTATTTTTTTATTTCTCCCCCTCCCCTCGCTGTTTGCTCTCTGTGTGTTCTTCTGTGTCTGCTTGTCTTCTCTTTAGGAGGCACTGGGAACAGATCCTGGGACCTTCTGGAGTGAGAGAGAGGCAGTCAATCTCTTGTGCCACCTCAGCTCCCTGGTCTGCTGTGTCTCTTATTGTCTCTTCTCTGTGTCTCTTTTTGTCACGTCATCTTGCTGCACCAGTTCTCCAATCGGGCCAGCATTTCTGCATGGGCCAGCTCTTCCCTTGGGCCAGCTCGCCATCTGGGCCAGCTTGCCTTCACCAGGAGGCCCCAGGAATCGAACCCTGGACCTCCTATATGGTAGACAGGAGCTCAGTTGCTTGAGCCACATCCGCTTCCCCCAACTTTCTTCTAATGCTCCCATTGAAAAGGTCCCAACTCCTTCTTCAACACTCAGTGAAGACACCACCTCCTCCAAGAAGCTTTCCCAGATAACCCTGTCACCTCCAACATGGAGTGGGTTTCCCCCACCCTGACACCCAAAACACAGAACTGAAATTGTCTATGTACTTGTTAGCCTCCTTGCTGGGAGGGCAGAGGGGAAATTCTCACTCATCTTTGTATCCCCAGTGCCCTTGGAAATGCCTGCTCACTGACTGTCAGAGCCTGACCTGGCACAGGCCTCGCCCCCAGTCCCTTTCTTTTCTTTCCCTCATTGTCTACCTTGTTCCTGACTATTCATTTCATCTAGAAATGTGGGAGGTGTGGAAAGATCTTCCCTGCCTCTCCAGATGCATAGGGCTGATTCACCCCCCACCCCATTTCTCCTCCCTTCCTCACCAGACTTTGTAGCCCCTTTGCCCAGCACCCACACCCCTTTGGGGAGGGAGGCAGGTCTGGCCTGGGGCCCTTGTCCAGGTGTTGCCTCAGGAGGGTTTGGGGAGCTTTGAGGCCATGACCCTTGAGGCCCTTTTGTCTCTTTTCAGCACAGTAAGACAGCAAAGCAACTCTTATCTTTGGCTAATTGTTTCAATGGCTCAAAAATGACTCCAACATGAGGCTAGTGGGGGGTACAGACCACCTGCAGGGACCAAGCCAGGTAGGACAGAGCCCAAAGCTGAACCCAAGTCCATTTGACTTTGAACCTGGGCTCAGAACTCAAAGGAGAACCTTGAATGGTGGCATTCCCGGGACTCGGTTAGGGAGAGTAGGGGGTTGGGGCAAGGAATAAGTTTAAGGTCAGCTTTGTCTGTGGGCACTGGGGTTTCAAGGTTTCCTTTTCCTTCAGGCTGGGGGTTTATTTACTACAAATGGGTATTTCTAGTTGCTTAGAACAATAAGAACTCCATATTCACAATAGAGGTACAATAGATAGTATTTCTCCACACCGCCCTTGTACCGATGGCTTTGATTCAAACCATGTCCAGACTCAAATGACCTGCTTGAATTCCTTCCTTCAGGGCCTAGCAGGGTGAGCTCTACTAGGTGGGGCATTTTAATACAGCCAAGAGCCTCAGACCCCCAGGCTGGTCCAGCCAGACACTGGTCCTAGTGAAGCAGGCTAGATAGGGAATTGATAGACGGATCTGGAACCTGGCAGAAAAACTGCCGCCATTGAACAAGTGCCCTCTGGTACCCCCACGATGGCTGCTGGAAGACCCTCATGAGAGTCTCCCATTCGGAATGAGATTTCCTCCAGAAGCCAGGAGAAGCCCTGGATATTCTCCAGGGACCATAATCATTGGGATTGATGGGTGGGGTAATCAATCAAAACAGCAAACAGCTGGGACTCCTCCTATGCCATTAGCAAAGGGGCAGAATAATTAATGGTTTAAAAGGCAAGCGGGAAAGCAAACTGGCCCTGTCCCTGTCCCTGCCCTATTCTGGCCTTCGCCCCTGCCTGGATCAACACGTAAGTAAACCTGGGGATTTATAATTTCTAATGGGAAATTGTAGTCTGTAAATCGGCCCTCTTTATCACTCTTCAGCCCCTTCCTCTCTACCTGGAACCCATGATCTGTTATTTTCTCCCATTTCTCTTCCCTCCCTACCTCAATAAATTACTGGCCTAATCGACGTGGCTCGCTCTTGAAATTCATTTCTTGCAGCTTAGCCAAGAACCTAGACAAAATCCGGCGACACTAGCAGGAAATCTTTGGCATGTGTAATCTCATTTAAGCCTCACCACAACTGTTTTAGGTTGGGTTCCCTAGAAGCCAACCAGAGACGGGTCTTCTTTATGCCGGTGATTTGAGTGAGTCCTCTCAGAAACCCACGCAGAAGTGACAGGAAAAGGAAAAGGCAGGGAAAAGGCTAAGTAAAAATGTGGTCTCAGTCCGACTCTAACCTCAGCCGGTCCCACACTGAGCTCTGGAGATTGAAGGTCACCACAGAATTGGCCTGCTCTGAGACAAGGACTTTTATTCCCCTTGTCAGGCAATCATTAACGTTGGGCTGTCCCGGGGTAGTGAGGTGTAACTTCAGGAATCTCCTCCAGGGTAGGGGCTCACGGGGACTGAAGGCAATTCTCCAGAGAAAGCTTACAGCTTAGGAGCCCCACCTGGGCTGGACTCCAACAGCGTCTTCTAGCTCAACCCCCTGAAGTACATACTAATACTATCCCCACGTCACAGAGGAAAACTGAGGCCCAGAGATAGCATGTGACAGGCCCCTGGACACGCTTTCAGGAAATGGTAGAAGCAAGATCTGAAGCAAGGTAGTCTTACCCCACAGTCAGCGGCTTTTACTTTGCTGGAGACAGAAAGCTGCTTCTGGGGAACAGAATTTGCTTCTTCCCAGGAGCTGTGGTCAATTCTGTGATCACTTCTGTTTGTCTGGCTCTGGCTTTTTAACTGCATTAACGGCAGATAACCCTCACAAATCTCAGTGGTTTAATGCAATAGAAGTTTCTTTTTTGCGGACATAAAAATCAGTAACAAGCAGAGGGGTGTCTGCATCCTATGTCACTCAGGGCTCCAGGTGGATGGAGGCTCTGCTGTCTTCAAAGTACGGCACCAACAGAAGCCCTGGGCATCAGCATCTAGCCAGCAGAGGAGGTGAGAGGGAATACAGAGGGTGTGCAGGAGGCTTTTATGAGCCAGGCCGGGAAGCAATGAACCTCACTTCCACCCACATCCCATGGGTCAGGACTCAGTCTCTTGACCCCTCTGAGATGCAAAGGGTCTGGGAAAGGGAGTCCCTGCTCGGCAGCCACTTCCCAGCCATGATTACAAAGTGAAGCTGGGAAGTATACTTTGTTCACATCTCCTGACTCTGCCATGCGTGCCACTTCCCTGGTCTTGGAGGGTCAGCTTGGGCTGGCCTTGTGGATTGTCCTTTGTCTCTAGTTCCCTCTCTCCAAGAGGCTGCATTTTCTTTCCCTAGCAGATGCCTGGGATAGATCTCCAGGGCTATTTCTCAGGGTGGTCCTCGATCCTGCCTTTGTGTACTGTTTTCTCCCCTGGGATGTGTGTATGTGCTGGGGGGAAGGGATGGTAAGGAGGCAGGCTGTGATGCCGGGCTGGCATCAACATTGGTGATTTTTCTAAGAAAACATGTCAGAGCCAGGCAGAATAAAGATGATGGATTTGGGGAAGGAATTCGAAAATCCAAATCCTAACTAGAGCCTACATCTCAGTACTCAAATTGAAGTCATGGGACTTATTCACTCCATTAAAAGCATGTCCTAAGCCCAGGCCCCAGTGGTACAGCACTCAGAGACCAAATCCCACCTCCTAAGGAGCTCCTGGGCCAGTGGGAGGGACAGAAGCATCATCCCCCAGTGATGTCCCAGTGGGAGCAGCCTCGTGATGGGAGGAGGCATCTAGCGCTATGGCAGCCCCTACCTGGGACTGGGGAATCTGGGGTGGCTTCCCAGAGGAGGTGATGCTGAGTTCAATATTGAGAGATGACTTGGAGTTGTCCCACAGATTTTGTTGAAGGGATGCTTGGCTGGGGTTGGGTGCCATGCCAAGCGTAGGAAATGGATGGGAGCCGCGTGTGCAGAGCTGGGTGACACAAAAAAAAAGGAACCAGCAACCCAGGGATGGCCAGGTGGTTTAGGCTTTAACCTGGAGGCCTTGGGGAATCACTAAAAAGTACTCAGGAAAAAACCCAACCAATGTGTGTTCTGAAAACTAGTGGAGAATGGCATGGAGGGTGTCGCATTAATTCAAGTGAGAAATTTGGACCTGAATTTAGGCGTTGGCAATAGGGATGGAGCAGAGGGGTGGACCGCAAAAATGTTTGGGGGTATAAGTCCGTGAGGGTGGAAGATGATTAGGAGTAGGGGTCAGGGGACATCAGGTTTTCTGGGTTGGGGGCTGGAGAGTGGGGCCATTTACTGAGAGGGACTGAGGCCATACATATTGGTTTCCAAAGAGGCAGGGAGACATACGGCGCCGTGGGAAAACCTCCGAGAGCAGTACAAGCCCAGGCTTCTAATCCCAGGACTTCCCCTTAGAAGTCAAGTGACCTTAGGCAAGCCATTAAGCATTCACTGCCTCAGTTTACTTATCTGCAAAACGGCACCAATCCCCACCCTACCTTCCTTCAGGGAAATGTGAGGATCCAATAAAATGTGCTTTTTGAAAACCACAAGGAATTTTTCCAACATAGGGTCTCGATTCAAGAAGGAGGAGCCTAGTCACAGGAGAGGCTGTGCATGCAGGCCCTGCCAGCCCAGGAGAAGTTGCCAGGGATCCCTGGCCTGGGGCACTTGTGCCAGTCCTGTGCTCTGAGCTCCCCAAAGAGCCTGCCGCCCTGCTGGGGCCCCAGCGCAGTGACCCGACTGTCCTGCTGCCACTGCTCATGTGGGCACTTCCGGCCTGGGGCTTCTGGTGGGATGACGTTTCTCCCACAGCCTCTGTGGGCTTCAGGGCCCCATCAGCAGGCCCTGAAGGCAGGCTGTTGCAGCCTCCTGGCTGCCTGGCCAGCGCTCACCCTGGAGCTCCAGGCCCATGGGCCCTCCGGCCTTGGCATTCCTTTGGGCATAGCCGTCCCTTGCCTCTGAGAAGCGTCTGTTTGCAGAGGCCCGTGGTGCTTCCTCCCCTGCCCTGCAAAGAAATGTTAGGCAAACATTTAAGGAATAAGGGCTTTATAATGATGAGAGTAAACACTGAGGAAAACCAGCTATTACGGAACATAAGTGTTGTAAAAATAAATAAATAAAAGGGAAGAAAAAACAAAAGGCAAAACGCTGCCTGCACTGAGCAGGAGGCCTCTAAGTGTGGGGGAAGGGGCAGGCATGCAGCCTTTCCCTTACCTCCATATTTCAGGCTGCATTTCCAGCCCCAGGCCTGCCTGAGGGCGTTTCTGTTCAAATGAGGACTTCCTTAGAGAAGCAGGGATCTGGGATTCCAGGACCAGTGAGGAGCAGTGAAAGTGTGCTCTAGCTGTGCGGCAGACTCGGGCTGCTCCCCTGAGAAAATGATAGGATATGGGTACAAGGAGGAGACTGAGGCCACCCAGTAGGAAAGTCCGGTCAGATGTCAAGGTTGTCTACCACGTGTGGATGCTCTCACAGAGCCTAAAAGAGGGACTTTTTCTGAGAGTTCTGTCTGGTAGGCCATTCTGTGTTTCTCTGGGAATGGATGCCCCACTCCTCTCTGGTTTGACGGCAGGGGTCCTGCCACTCGTTGGATATCAGCTTCAGTTACTCAGCCTTTCTGGGCCTTAGCTTCCTTCTCTGTAAAATAAGTTAATAAAGACCTGCCTCATAAGGTTATTGAGAGGATCAAATGAGCTGGTTTATGGAAAGGACTTAGCCTATGGCACAGTACTTGCTCCTTAGCCTATGGCATAGTACTTGCTCAGTAAATTTCAGCCACTCTGATTTCCCATCTCCTCTCCCTGCCCCAGGCTGACAGGTGGCAATGAGGTACACTTTCTTGGAATGTTAGCTCCCAGACTCACCCAAAAGCGAGCCTCCTTCCAAACTGCTTACCTAGGACTCCATAAGGTCAAATTCAGGTAGACAGGCAAGGAGTCCCCAAAAACCCAAAACCATTTTGAAAAAGAAGAAGTAAATTGGAAGACTCACTCTTCCTGATTTCAAAACTTATTACAAAGCTGTGGAATCAAAACAGAGTGGTACTGGCACAAGGACAGACATACAGACCAATATAGTGATGAGAATTCAGAAATAAACATCTATGGCCAATTGATTTTTGACAAGGCTGCCAAATCCACTCAATGGGGAAAGAATGGTCTCTTCAACAAATGGTGCCAGGAAAACTGGATATCCACATACAAAATAATGAGAGTGGACCCTTATTTTACATCATATGCAAAAAGTAACTCAAAATGGATCAAAGACTTAAATATAAGAACTAAAAGAATGAAACTCTTAGAAGAAAACATAGGGAAATATCTTTAGGATCTTGTATTAGGCAATGTATTCTTTGACTTTACACCAAAAGCATGAGCAACAAAAGAAAAAGAGTAGATAAATTGGACTTCATCAAAATAAAAACTTTTGTGTGTTTAAGGACAATATCAAGAAAGTGAAAAGAAAACCTGCAGAATGAGAGAAAATACTTGGAAGCCATATATTTGATAAGGGTTTAATATCCAGAACAATTCAACAACAAAAACTCAAACAACCCAGTTAAAAAATGGGCCAAGGACTTGAATAGACATTTCTCCAAAGAACATATACAAATGGCCAATAGGACAATGAAAAGATGCTCAACATCATTAGTCATTAGAGAAATGCAAATCAAAACTCACATCCTGTAGAATGGGGATTATTTTAGAAATGGGAAATAATAAGTGCTAGGGAGAATGTGGAGAAATAGGAACCTTCATACCTTGTTGGTGGGAATGTAAAACAGTGCAGCTGCTGTGGAAAACAGTTTGGCTGTTCCTTAAAAAATTAAACACAGTTTACCATATAACTGAGCAATTCCACTTCTAGGTATATACTCAAAAGAATTGAAAAGCAGGTATTCAAAGAGATACTTGTACTCCAATGTTAATAGCAGCATTATTCATATTAGCCAAAAGGCAAAAGCAACCTAAGTGTCCATCAACCAATGAATGGATAAACAAAATTTGGTATATACATAGAATGGAATATTACTCAGCTATAAAAAGGAATGCAGTTGCAGACTTTCTCTGTTCCTTGGGATGGTCATTGTCCTTGTTAGTTGTCCTGGGTGAGTCCAAACAAACTGGAGAGTAGGTGTTGCAACTCTCCTGAGATTTAGGGCTTAGCTGGTACATGGACAGACCAAAGATTTAAGTCTGTTGGACATACACCTATCAACTCTAGTACTAACTATAGGCTCAAATAGAAGGGGCAGAGGAGCCATGTGTAAGGAAAACACAAATGAGTCCAACTCTGTCACACTGGGGAGCATAAATGGAATGGAGGTTGTTTATGAACCACCTGTGAATCAACTCAACTGGACAATCCCATTGGGTAGAGATTTTGTGAAAACTTGAGCTCTTATACTGGCAAATTCTGTTTTAGCATGTGTGGGTTCCCTTCCCCAATAAAAATTGAATGAGAATGGAAAGATGTCAGTTCATCCCTTCTTTAGTTTCATATTTGATCTTTAGTCATAGTGAACTCTCCTCTTAGACTTTTCATTCTTGGGATTCTGTTTGTTCGCTTTCCTCGTCCTTCCTTTCCTTTCAGCATCTATCATGTGCCTGTGAGCCTGCAGGTGCTGTGAGAGATACAAAGCTCTGTATGACAGGAAACCTGTACACAGGTTACTTCCAGGCAGACATGGAAGAACGTCGTGCATTTGTGGCATTCTCTTCCTCACCTAAGGAATTATTTCTGTGATACCAGCAGCACAGGGAAAGCCTTTGAATGGTAGATGAGAAAGCAGATGCACCTAATGCTGGATGAACACAGGAACTCCTTTGGGCCATGTAGCATTTGCCCTCAAACCTACCCTCCAGTGTCCTGAGAGGATCCATCTTCAAGAGCATCAGGAAGGGCTTACTAATTGGCCTTCTCCTCACAGGGCCAAGCAGAGGAGGGCTCAGCTGTCTAAGAGCTCACAGCCTGAGGTTCAAATGATGTGACCATATAGCAACCTCCATCCCTAAATGGACCTCCCAGAGTGAGGTGCCAGCTAATGGAATATCAGAAACAGGCAGAGCATTGCCCACAGCAGCTGCAAATATGGAGTTAATTCTGGAATATTCTTTGGGACCTTTGACTACTTAGGGAGACAATAGCTAATCTCCTCAGAATTCCACTTAGTTTATAATTTTGCACTAATTACCAGGAAGTATCATAAATACATTTCAGGAAAATACATTGTGTACTTTACTTGAATTTCTTTTATTTCTTCATATGTTTGCCTTTAGCTTTGATTAAAAATGTATTGTCACAGCTGTTGCTGTTTGGATCAATTGGAATCAAGCCTGTGAACAATCTTTCATCATAGAGGCTATTCCAGGTTTACTTAGCGTTCCCTGAACTCTCCCCGCAAAAAACTTTCTGTGGAATAGGCATGGGGCCCTTCCTGCTACTAAATGCCAGCATTAGAATGATCATTTTAGGGTTTGTACTTCAGTTGTAATTAATATCAAAAGAAGTTTTTCAGATTCATCGTATTTTATTACCTTTTCTCTGTGAAGTTGACCATTTCAACTGGATCCTCTTATGGTAAACCATTCAGATCCAACTAAAGTTCAAGAAAATTTTAATAGGCACTCTGAAAATCATGGCATGTGTCTTCAGAATTTGCTGCACATGGGGCTATTATCCTAATTTCTGAGTTAACACAGGTTCTAACTCATGATAGCAATGTCTTCACAAAGACAGGCTCTGGATAACAAAGCTATTTTCATCCCTTACTGAATGCTTCAGACACCATACTGCTTTAATCTGCTTTTAACTTTTTTGGGTTTTTTTGATTCTCTAACTTTTAAAAAGATGTTTTATAATTCAAGAACTTATACCATCTTTACATGACGGAGAGAGAAAAATGTCATTGTCATTGTCATTCATTTAGTCATCCCTTATTTATTTTTTCATTCATTTTTAAATCCGTGAAATGAGAATAATAATAATGTCTCCCTTATAAGACTTTTGGGAAGCTTAATGAAATAATGTCTGCAAAGTGCCCTGCAGAGTTCCTGCCATGAGTAGATGCTTGGTGAATCTTCGTTTCCATTTTCTAACTTCTCTGTTCTCTTCCTTCCCAATGAATATTTAATAGACAAAAGCTATATGCTAGGGATTATAATATATACAGGGTATATAACAATAAAGAAAACCTTAAGTAAAAAGACAAAAATAATAACATAATTGTGGTGGTTTGAAGCTGTATGTACCCCAGAAAAACGTTCTTAAATCTAATCCGGTCCTATAGGTATGAACCACTGTAAGTAGAACCTTTGGATGAGGCTACTTCAATTAAGGTTTTTTTTAATGAACTCTCTTGATGCTCCTCATTCGGATGGGTCTAAATCCTTACTGGAGTCCTTTATAAATGGCAAGAACACAGAGAGAGAAAGAGAGGGAGAAAGAGAGCAAGGAAGTGCAAAGAGAGAGAGAGAAAGTGACTGAAGCAAGAAGCTGAAAGCAATGAAACCCAGAAGAGAAGGGAGAGACCAGCAGAAGCCACCATGTGCCTTGCCATATGGCAGAGGAGCCAAGGATCACCGGCAGCCGGTCTTTGGGAAGAAAGCATCGCCTTGATGATGCCTTGATTTGGACTTTTTCTGGACTCTGTGAACAAATAAATTCCCATTGTTTAAGCCAATCCATTTCATGTTTTTTTTTTTTTTCAGCAGCCTAGGAAACGAAAACAATAGTATGAAAATGTTACAATGTAAAAATATTGGAAGAGTCTCATGTGTTCCTCTCTCTCTCTCTCTCTCTCTCTCTCTCCTTTTTTGCTCTGCTCCCAACAAGAGATCCCTGAGTAAACTTGGTTTGCCTTAGGTGGGCAAATCATCTTTAAAGCTCTAAAGGTAGCTTCCTTCATATCCCAAAGGGGTTGGGGGTTTTGGGTTACAGGAGAGGATTGGGCAGTCAGTGTTGATGGGAATGAGTAACTTGCTCTTCTGGGAAAAGGGCATGTTTAGAATTTTTGTGTTTGGAAGCTGTTGGGCCCCTGGTAATATTTAGGGTGATCACATTGCCCAGAAAGGGGTTGTTCCCAGGCCTAGAAAGGGAAAGCTGCCCCACTTCCTGTGGTGTGCATCTCCAGGGAAGGGAGAGAGGGGAGCTACACAGGGTGGGGGCACCTGGGGGAATGGCTGGGGGTGTCGCTAAAGGAGCTGAGCCCCAGGTGCTGCACCCAGAGAACTACCAGGAGCCCAAGCAGGGGATGGTCCTTCCTCAGAGACCCAGGGAAGACTGTACCTGAGGCAGCAGCCCACCAGCCCTGTCTTAGAGGACCAATGTCAATGTCAACTGACAGCAAAAAGCAAGGGAGAGGCACCAGGGAGAATCAAGAGAGAGATGCCAGACTTCTCCTTAATCTGGCATATGGGTTTAAGCTGGTTTTGTTTTTAATTTGCAAAAAAAAAACAGAATAGAGATAACCTTACTTGCACCCTGAATTTGCAGAGTGGTTCATACAAGGCTTGGAGACATACAAGGTTCATACAAGGCTTGGAGACATGCCATTGTGGATCCTCTCCTCCTGCCAATCTCTTCAAAACAAAGCCACCTGCATGCAACCACCACGTCTTCCTCAAACACACATTCCTTCATTATTTCAACAAAATATGAATAAGTCACAGTGGACTCATCTCACTCCTTGTTCAGGAGCCTTCAACGGCTGAAGGCTTCAATCTGCTGAAGCAAGGACAAGCCCTTCACAGTCTTGCTTAAACCTATCCTTATCTTTCCAGTGTTATCTCACAATCTTCTCCTCACATGCTCTCCTTCCCAGTCAGAAATGATGGGCTCTTCTCACGTTTCCAAGCATGCCCTGGGCTGTACCATCTCGTGCCTCTGCTAGTAGTTTTCTTCTGCTTGGAATGCCCTTTGAAGCTGCCCCTAACCTATAGATGGGTCTCTAACCCCTCTGGGGCTCAGCTATCTCCTTGGAAAAGGAGAAGGGTGCCACCTCACTATGCAGTAGAGAGCTCAGCTTTATACCTCGTGTACCACCAGGGCCAGCTCAAATACCAGCTGCCCTCCAGTCCTTTTTTGATTCCCGACCCGTTGCTTATTAAATCTCTGTTCTTTGAATTCCGACAGCACTTGGTTTGCATCTCTCTCACGGCACATGTAGCTGTAAAGCCATATAGCTCTAAACTCCTGAAGGCAGAAACGGAGTCTGACAAATCTTTGTATTCCCCTGCCATAGCTGGGGGAATATAGTAGGAATTATTCACTCTTTGTTGATTTGAAAGCTTGTAATATTAACCAACATTTATTGAATTTCATTCTATGTGACAAGCATTTTGCACAGGCTGTCATGTCGTTCTCACCACACAGCCCCACCGGGCAGGTACTCTTACTAGCCCCTTTGACATCTTAGAGAAGTTAAGTGACTTACCCCTAAAGCAAGTGGTGGACTCAAGATTCAACCCAGGCCGTCTGGCCCCAGAGTCACCCTCCCAAGCCCCAAGCCAGAGGTCAGCTAGTTCACAAGCTGTCAGGTCCTTTTTAGAGCTGCTGATTGTGTAGGTTCTCTTCTGCAGCTTACAGAAAGCAAATTTCTCCCCATGTAAGGGATGGAGGTCATTACCCCAAAGACCAATAGTCCTCAACCTTGGCTGCACATTGGACTCTCCTGGAAAGCTTTTTGAAAATCCCAAGATGCACCTTAGCTCTATGAGATCAGAATCTCTGGTGAGACGCAGGCATCAGTGCTTTTCAAAGTTCCTAGGTGATACCAGTGTCCAGTCGAGGCTGGGAACCACAACAGTGGACACGTTCTGTATACTGCTCAAGCTTCTGGAGCCCTGGCCTTGGAGTTCTACTGCTGCTGCCATCTCTTCTCTCATGAGGGGAGAATTAAGTTATTGGCACTTTTCAAGAGGCTACAAGAGGAAAAGGTGAGTTGGCAAAATTTTCTCCCAAAATATAGGAAGCAACTTAGGAAGCAGGGGGAGCTCATGGGGTAGTTGCTATTTCCTTCCTGTTCCTGTTTCCTTCCTCTTAAACAGGGTCCCCTGAGGGGGGGGGGGTTGGCTAACTCACCCATCATCTCAAAGCCCATCTGACTCTTCACTCCTAAAGAAGGTGGATCATGTACCATCATTACTCTGCAAAGCATACCCATCATGTAGCAGGAAGAGCCCCAGGCTGGAGTTGGAGACCTGAGCTCCAAGTCTAACTGTGCCCCTACTTCCTCTGTGGTCTGGAGAAGAAACCTTCTGCTTCCTGGATATCACTTTCACAATCCGTAAAATGAAAAGGATCTGGGAAGCGGATGTGGCTCAAGCACCACATGGGAGGTCCTGGGTTCGGTTCCCGGTACCTCCTGGAGAAGATGAGCAAGACAGCGAGCTGGCGCGAAGGGCTGGTGCAGTGAGCTGACACAACAAGATGATGCAACAAGGAGACACAAAGAGGAAGCACAATGAGAGATACATCAAAGCAGGGAGTGGAGGTGGCTCAAGCGATTGAGCACCTCTCTCCCACATGGAAGGTCCCAGGTTCGGTTCTCTGTGCCTCCTAAAGAGAAAACAAGCAGACACAGAGCAGGCAGCGAGCACAAACAACGAGGCGGAGAGGATAAATAAAATAAAAATCTCTTTTAAAAAATGAAAAGGATCCATTTGGTGGCTTTTAAACGTCTCTTTAGCAGAGGAATCCTCTGCTAATATAAAATCTCACATGGGAAACAATATAGGAAATAGCTAATGCAGCTCTGCTTGGCCTCCCTCGGCTCAGAGTGGCTGCTGAGGCACCTCCACAGAATCCCCAGGCTCCAGGAAGCACAGCCTGAAAACCTCCCAGATCGCCAAAGTGACTTACAGCACTGCCATTCTGTGATTCTAGGGTCAGTTTACACTGATGAAGGGTCTTGCTCCTGGGAAAACCCCATGCTGCTGCTGAGTGGTGTTTATAACGTGCTCCATTAATCAAAAATGTGCTTCCTGGAAGGCAGCGCCAGTCCTCGCCATTCCCGGCAGTGATCCTCCAATGTCATAGCCTTCCAGGACCCCCCAGCCCCCGGGACCTCAGAGAGGGTCTTCTGCAGACCTCTGGCACTTCCACGCCCTTGCTTGCAGCCACGCCCTCCCACTCCTCCATCTGCTCAGGTTCCTCTTGCAGACCTGTCTCTTGGGAACACCCCACACTCAATCTATTTCCCAGCGCTTCCGACACAATATCCCATTCACGTGGGGAGTCACTATCAAACATTCCAGCCTCACTTTTTGCTCTTGGCTTCTTGCACACTCTGGTCTTGTGGTCTCCCCTTTCCTCCCAGCTCTGAGCCTTCTGAAAGGCTTCTTCCTCTCCCACAGAGTCAGGCGAGCACAGGCTCTGAAGTCAGGCGGGCCTGGGGAATTCCCTCTTACCAAGGAGTGATCTTTTTTTAAAGATTTATTTATTTATTTATTTATCCCCCCCCCCTTGCTGCTTGTGTTTGCTGTGTCCATTTGCTGTGTGTTTTTTCTGTGTCTGCTTATCTCCTCCTTGCTGTGAGGTCTTGCTGCATCAGCCCACCGCGCCGCGCGTGCCGGCCTGCCGTCACAAGGAGGCCCCGGGAAGCTAACCCGGGGCCTCCCATATGGTAAATGGGAGCTCTATCGATTGAGCCACACCCGCTTCCCCCAAGGAATGATCTTGGTACTTTATGCCTCAGAGCCACTGTCTCCTCTTCTGTAAGACAGGCATAATGCCTAGCTCTCAAGGTTCTCAAAAGATGGGAAGATGATGCAAAATGATGTAGATGAGAGACCTGTCGTGGGGTGTGGCACTTGGTCAGCATTCAGTAAACTCTAGTCTCCCTCCCAACTCTTGCGCTTTTGCTCCTAACTCTCAGAAGCCCACCTTCATATGAAGGAGTACCCCATCTGTGCACCTAGGGAAGGAGTGGGAGAGAAATGGCTGGAATCGTGGGTCTGGACCAGGTTAGCAGAAGGGCCTTGAATGCTAACAAGGAATCTGGACTTTAGCCTGTGGACAGCTGGGAAACTGCAAAATAGGGATCCAGGGGTTAAAAGAGCATTTTAGGAAAATCTCTTTGCCCAGAATAGGCTATACCGGGGGAGCAAGAGATGCAGGCAGAGTGCCTGCGTGGTGACAGAGGAGGGGAGGGGGGAAGAGGGAAGTCAGAGGTGGATCCAGCAGACGTGAAGTCCAACTGGAATAGAGGGAGGGACAGACGTGACAAAGCCTCTGTGTGTGGGGTTTGAGCTGTGGCTGTGGGAGCTTCTGGGGGGTCTCACACCACCACCTAGACAGCTGTGTGTTCCGCCTCCTCCTGATCAGGGTGCCCCTCCCAGGCCTCTCCTGGGCTTTGCCTTTGATGTAGTCCACACGGAGCCCCCTACACCCACGCAGGGCGGAAGATGCTTTTGTGCAGTGACCTACCAAAGGAGACCAAAGGCTAATCTGCAGAAGGGAGTCAAACCCAGTGTGACCGGGAGAAGGGTTTGGGGAAGGCAGTGATAATGGATGACTGTGAGTTCCTCCAGCTTCCAGCATCTTGGGGCTGACAGTCCTTTCCAAAAGGCAAAGAAGGAGAACAGCATCCGTGTAATTAATAATCCTCATCACCTTTAAAATGCAAACGAGGAGTCCCAGCCCTCCCAGGTGCAGTGTTGGGCTGGTTGATGCAATACCTGGCACAGAGAAAGGCAGAGGACTCTGCTGCACAATCCAAGATGATGGATGAGTTTCCCACCCCCATGGTTCCAACAGGGTCTTGCTTCTTTCTTTCAGGAAAGGAGAAACCTGACCCCAGAAAAGATACTCTACCTGTTGCTTAAAATGTATGTGTTTCTAGCACTCATTCATGCATTTGTTCATAGCATGACTTTTTTTTAACATTTACTATGTGTTGGGCACTGTTTGCGATTGGAGTTTAGAGACAAAGCCCCTGCACTCATGGAGCTTACATTCTAGAGTCAAGTAATCAACCACATATGCTGTGTAATTTATGGGGGTGGTTAGTGGCGAGAAGATAAATAAAGCAAGGTAAGGGGGAGAAGTCACCTCTGAGTGATGGGGCTATTTTAGATACAGTCGTCAGAGAAGGCCTTCCAAGGAAAGACAGGTGAAGTGAGGGGTCAGTCACACAGAGGTCTGGAGGGAAAGAGAAGCAGAGGGAAGCCAAGGCAGTGATGAGAGACCTTGACAAAGGCAGCGGGGCTGGAGAGGCTAGAGGATGGAGGGAAAGCGAGCCGGGCCATGCAGTAGGTGGGGATGGTCGGGTGGTGTCCCTCAGGTCACGGTGAAGAGTTTGCTTTTTGTTCCAGGTGTGGGGACAGCAGGGGAGCAATGAGAGCTGACACCCCACCCCCTTTTTCAGGAGGTACCGGAGATTGAACCCAGGACCTCGTACATGGGAAGAAGGTGCCCAACCACTTGAGCTACATCCACTCCCCACTGGCACCCATTTCTACGAACAAATGCACGGATGCATGTTCTGTTTAAACACTCTTTTAAATGGATTCTGTGCAAAGCTTGTGGGCCTGAGATCCACTGAGGAGAGGGAACTGCTCCTGGGGACTTGTGAGGTGAGGGGGACCCCGTAGTGTGACAGGTGCTCTGCCTCCATTTCTGCTTCCTCGAGTAGCATCCTGACCTGAACAAGTCAGGAAACATTTCACCGACTACCTGTGATGAGCTGCCACCTGCATGGATGAGTGGGTGAGGGGCTCAAAGGTGAAAAGCCAGAAGCAGGTCCTGTCCACAGAGGCATGTCTTGCAGGGAAGCCATGGCTTGTTCACAAGTAACTCTATCACAGAGAGAGCTTTTTGCAGAATAGGAAGAGCCAAGGGCGCTCTGAGCGAGAAAATGTAGAGGACAGCATTCTCATCATCGCCATTTGTCATCATCAAAGGATATTTATTAAGCACCTAATTGAGCCTGCTACTGCGCTTGTGTGTTACTTTTCAGAGCTTTTAAGGACTAAACAATGTGCAAACAAGCAAAACAAATATCCATATAGGGCAAATTATTTGTATCATTAATTTTCTTTTTCTCTCTCCTCGTCTTTCTCTTGAGTAGTTTCTAACTCACAAAACCTGGCTGTCACTACAAATGGCTCATACAAGCAAAATGCTCTCACCGATCTGGTATTGCCCTCCCTGTAATGACCTCTACACCCATCCCCCTCCCCTCAACACACACACACCCCACACCCCACACATGCCAGCACACACTTGCATACACACAGCACACCCACACACCACAGGAAAACATGCCACATATACCTGCACCTGCCACACACACCCCACACCACAATACTACTCGTGCATACACACACCACAAATGCACCACACCCTCTCTCTCTCACACACACACACACACACACATGCCAGACCACACAGCCATACACACCACACACATGTGCATTCACACAACTGGCCACGTGTACCACACCCCCCCAACACAGCACGCACTGTACACACATGTCCCTCACAGCCCTCACAACACACACACACCCCCTGCAAGTTGCCTGCAGGCAGCTGCTGCTGTCCAGGGAATTATGGGGGGAAAGACCAAGCTTTTCGAGAACATGTGGATACAGATATGGAGAAGCAGGAGAGCTGGGGGAATCTAACTGGGCCGTCAGGCTCTGCCAGGGCTGCCATACGCGTGTGGGGAGCCCCCACGGGCCTCGAACCGGGTGTGCAAGGGTGCCTCACGGGTCTCACACCCCATCTCTTCACTCCCAACTAGGAGAAGGGCTGACCTGATTCTTACTGGGTCAAATCTCAGGGTGCGAGGTAGGGGCGTGAGGGGGCTCTGGCAGGGTTAAAGGCTAGCATGCGAGGCTTGTGTGGGAAGGGACTCGCTCCCATCCCTCATCCCTCTGTCTTTCCATCACCACCCTTTCACCCCCAAACCACGCAGGAGCACTTGTCTGGGCTCCCCTCTTCTTGTGGCTGTGGTGTAGCCTTTCCTCACATAGGAATGGCAACATCTCAGGCCTGGGATTGGGGGTGGAAGCAGCAGGTAACTCTTTTTGGTCTGTTGACTTGAGTTTCTCTAGAAAAAGAATCCTCCCTGTATCCTGCCTGGTTCTGGAAGG
>JAQZBX010046413.1:0-20773 GCA_029593785.1 Cabassous unicinctus | reverse complement strand
CCTTTTCCCCCTTTTATTCAAGGTCTTTTTCTGAACATGTTGCCAGTTGGCACTTGGTATTAATCCCTCGTTGCCAGGGAGGCTCATCCCCGGGAGTCATGTCCCACGTTGGGGGGAATGTAATGCATTCAAATGCTGAGTTTGGCTTAGAGAGAGGCCACATTTGAGCAACAAGGAGGCTCTCAGGTGGTAACCCTTATGCACCCCATAACAGTAGGCTAAGTTTCAATTAGAAGAGAAAATACTCATAAGGCTAGTCCTCAATAACAAGAACCCATCAGTGGGCCATCCTCTTTTGCCAGACTGCATATGACTTTTCACTTAGAATCGGGCCTTTAAGATTCTTCCATGTTGTTGAATGTGTTGGTAGTTTGTTCCTCTTTTATTGCTGAATAGTATTCCACTGTATGGATGGAGCGCAGTTTGTTTATCCATTCCCTGGTCGAAGGGCATTTGGATTATTTACAGTTTGGGGCTATTACCAATGCAGCTGCTATGAAAATTGATGTACAAGTCTTTATATAGACTATTGTGCAGTAATTGATTAACCTTGGCCAAAGAAAGATTTGGACCTTGACTGGCTCCTGGCAGCTAATCTTGAAGTTCTTGGAATGTTCTGCCTGATGAATGTCTTTGTTTACCTGGGGGTCTTGGGCCATGCTAACAGTGCGATTTACAGTGGGGGATTTGGGCCACAAAGTATCAGCTTGACCTCTGGAGGCTCTGGAGATCTACGTCAGCCATGTCTATGTTACTGACTCCCAAGAAAATCTCTGGACACCAAGGCTCAGGTGAGTGTCCCTGTGTGTGTCGCCATACATCAATACTGGGAAAAATAAGTCTTGTCTGCATATCTGCACCGGGAGATGACATCTGGAAGCCCACACCTGAAACCCTCCTGCTCTGCCCTCTACACCTCTTCCATTTACTGGTTTTAATGTATCCTTTTGCTGTAATGAACAATCACCAAGAGTGTCATTGCTTTGCTGTTTTCTGAGTCCTTCTAGTGAATTTTATCAATCCTGGTAGGTCTTGGGGAACTTTCAAGCCAGCAGACATATATTTTCTTTTTTTCTTCAATAAATAAACAGGAGAGGAATAGCTGCATCATGTGGTAGGGGGTGTTTTAACTTTTTAAAGAAGCTGCCAAATTGTTTTCCAATGTGGCTGTACCTTTTACATGCCCACCAGCAGAGTATGAGAGTTCTCATTGCTCTGAGTCTGTCCAAGCATTGTCAGTTTTTTCTTTTGTTTTTTTAAGCCATTCAAATAGGAGTACAGTGGTATCTCATTGTAGTTTTAATTTGTATTTCCCTTTGAATAAAGCTATTGAATATCTTTTCATGTGCTTATTTATCATTCATATTTCTTCTTTGGTGTTGTATTTGTTCAAATAGTTTGCTCATTATAAAACTGGATTGTTTTCTAATATTGAGCCTTAAGAGGTTTTTAAACATATATTTTGGATGTCTTTTTAAAAAATCAAATATACAGTTTGTAAATATTTTCCCCCAGTCTGATTTTATTTTCTAAAGTATCTTTTGAAAAAAAGTTTTTAATTTTGATGGTATTCAATGTATCAAAAAGTTCCTGTTTTGGTTAGTGCTTTTTATGTTCTAAGAAATCTTTGCCTAATTCTATGGTCAGAAAGATATTCTCCCAAGTTTTCTTCTATGAGTTTTATAGTTTTAGGCTTTACATTTAGATCTATAATGATTTATATTTCCCACACATCATTTGCTGTGAATGGGTTCCTTGGAACTTGGTATAATATATATGCATTCCCTCTTGGTCAAAGTACTTTCTATCCAGGATTTCTGGGACTGACAAGTTGTTGACAAATTTAACATCCTGGAAGGCATGTGATTTGAGGGAGGATGAGGATAGAACACTTGTCAGTAAGAACTCCAAAATACTGGTATCTTGCTAATTCTGTCTCTCCTTCTGTGAAGATCCTTGATGAGTTTCTGCAGGATGTTGGCTGTCCAAAGATGAGCTGGGAAATTCTCTCTGAATGCTGACATCTCTTTCCCTTTTAAGGCATTCAACTGATTGGATAAAATGTAACTCATTGCTGATGACAATCTCCCTGGTTGATAATAGATGTAATCAGCCATCTCTGCAGTAAACTCATTGATGACTAACGTCCATAAATGTCCTTGTATTGCAATTAGCCCATTGCTTCCATGACCAAACAACTGGGCACAATTACCTGGCTTAGTGACACATTAGTCTAATCATCACACCCCCACAGAATGGATTAGCTTTAAGAACATGTAGGGATACATACAGTTTGAAATCATCACAGTATCAAACACATGGACATCAAAAGAGGGAGCTGTGGGACAGTGTGAAAACTGCTAGTTTTGGGGGTCCAGCACACCTGGGTCCAGCTGTGCAAATTTGTGCAAGTCACATCACCTTTCTGAACTCATCTTTTCTATCTGTAAAATTGAAATAATTACAATCTCTTCCAGTACTATTATGAGGATTAAATTATCACTGTAACACAAGGCCTTTAAGAAACTGGCTGCCAAACTCAGAATATAAATGCATTACATTTCCTCCAGTGTGGAACATGACTCCCAGGGATGAGCCTTCCTGGCACTGTGGGATTACTACCAAGCACCAATTAGCAATGCAACTGAAAAAGACCTCAAATAAAATGGGGAAAAGGTAAAGACAAATTAGTTTATATGGCTAAGAGACTTCAAAGTGAGTTGGGAGGTCATCCCAGAGGTAATGTTTATACACATCTCAGCAGGATTTCATAGACTGCTAAAGTGGATACTACCTCAAACAGTGGGGCTCCTGAGGGCTCTAGAGATTCCCAGGTCCTATGGTCAGGGCAGATAGCTCTGGAGTTTGGTGCCTTGCCAGTGGACCCTACTTTGGAGTTTGTGCTCCTGAGAGTGACAGAGTTGGACTCAGTTATGGCTCCCCTACACATGGCTTGTCTTTCCCTTCTATTTGAATCTATACTTGGTGCTAGAGTTGGTAGGTGTGCATCCAAGAGATGTGAATCTGGGCTGTCCATGTGCCAGCTGGGCCCTGAGCCTCAGCGAAGTTGCAACACCTACTCTCCAGTTCATTGGACTTACCCAGGAAAACTGACAAGAAGGTGAAGCTTGACAACCACCATACCAAGGAAATGAGAGAGCCTACAACTGCAAGCAAGAGAGTCCCATCCATCGACTGTATGGGATCGAAGCCCCCTCTCAATTAGAGGTAGAGTGGACATCAGTGTCCCAGAACCCTCAGGACTGGGGAATGAACTATGGACTAAAGTGGACTTACTGGTATTCTACAATAGACTTCTTGTGATTCTAGCAATGGAAGAAATTACAGCATTAATGTGGAGGCAGTGGCCACTAGAGGCTCTGGGGACAGGGGGAGAGAAAGACAGGTGTAATGCAAGGGCTTTTTCGGGACTTGGGAATTGTCCTGAATGGTATTGCAATGACAGATATATCCCATTATATAGCCTGCCGAATTGTGTGGACAAAGTGTAAACTACAATGTGAACTATGGTCCATGTTCAATGGCAGTGCCCCAGGATGCATTTATCAATTACAATGAATGTGTTACACTAATGAAGGATGTTGTTTATGTGGGAGGGTGTGGGAGGTGTGGGGAGTGGGGCATATGGGAATTCCTATATTTTTTGTGTAACATTTGTGTGACATAAGTATCTTTAAAAAATTAAAAAATATATTTAAAATAAATATTTGTTGAGTGCCTAAAAAAAAATAATAAATTGGGTGCCCAGTAAAAATCATTACCTGTTCTGAATTGACTACCAGACCTTTGCATGATAGAAGTTTATTTCTCACTTACACTTATTTTTGGATCTTTATTAAGCCTATATCTCAAATAAAACAAGGGAATTGCTGAAAAAGGAACATAGCAATATATATCTTCCCATAACCTGCAGAATTGTGTGGGAGAGAGTGTAAACTACAATGTGAATATAGCCACTATAAGAAGCAGAAGCTGCTTATTAATTTGGGAAATGTCAGAAGAACCTTAGTTAATTAAACACATTGAGTATCCACTATGTATCTAAGTGCAAGGAATAACAGATAATGCCCCAGTGCCTGGAAAGAACAGGAAAGCTAGGCTGTTCTGGGCGGGAGCAGGCAGCAGCTTCCTTTACTTATAGAAAACTAAAATTCTCAACTAAAGCGTAAAAGGTCTTTTCCAATCCTGTCACAATTCATTACATTCTGCTCTTTGCTTTCAGTTCCATAGACCAGAATTAGGCTTACTGGTAATCATCATCTACAGGGAAGGAGAATGGGCACTGGCATTTACGGAGTACCTCTGCATGTGCAGAGATTTCACACACATGATCCTTTTCAGTTTCATTTATTTGACTTGGAAGTTTGCTGCAGAGAAAAATGAGGCTGAAGAAGACAAAGCTACTAAATGGCAGAGCTGGGATTTGGACCCAGCTTTCTGACTTCATAGTGCTTTGGGACCAGTGGTTTAGCCATATGTTTTAAACACACTGCTCTGTATGGGTTATGATAGTTATCTCCTTATGTGTCTATGGTTGAGTTCCTTGATGGCAGGTTATAACCTTAGCAGATTCATTTATATCTCCTCAACAGTACCCAGCACAGTGTTAGGTGCCTAATGGGGAGGGGTTTATAAAGTGTTTGGTGGATGGATGATCAGATAAAGTGATCAACATCCTACCTGTGTGAGTCCCCACTGCTGTAAATACTCAGTCTCCTTCCCTTTTCATGTGAAAAAGAAGGAGAAAATAATATGACCGTGGTGGTTGGGAACATGGCTTTTCCAGTATTCCCTACACCTTGAAACAGAAGCTGCCCTTCTCCACCTTCTCAGACCCTCGGAGCCTGCCCTCTTTGGGGTCTGGTTCCTGTTGGCAGGGAAGGTTTCAATACTATGGTCTGAAAATTGTCAGAGAGAAATCTATTGCAGAAACTGATGAGGCTTGTGTAGGAGGAAAGTGCGTTCTTTAGCCTTAGTCCCAGTTAGGTTACAGAGATTTGGGTAAATTAGCTGCATTCATTTAAAAGTCAATTTACCCCAGGAAACAGGGCAATCGAGGGCTCTAAATCTCAAATGGTGTGATTTTTGCAAAAGTAAGACCCTGCCTAAATCAACCCCACCCCTCATTTTAAAGCCATCAAAATCAAAGTCTATTTGTTAAGCTGTTTATTTCATATGGACTGGCTACCAAGACTACAAATGAGACAATGCCTAGTATGTCATTTATACCTGTGGATGGCTTTGAGAGGGGGCACTCTAACACCACGAAGTCAAGCTAGAGGGCCACCCTTTGTGGCTTTGCAAGGCTTTGCCTTGAGTATTTCAGGGGGCTCTTGTGAGATCCCAGTGGGCTCATGGGCTGGACAGAGCTTTATTAAAGATGAAGCTTTCTCTGTTTAAAGGAGTATCTTTTCTATTGGTGCTGGTTTTAACTCTTGCTTTGCAAACTATTCTTCCCACAGTTTCCAATTCTCTTTCCAAAAGGACTGTCATCTCTCAAGGGTACAGATCATTTCCTACACTTCTCTACAAGGCCCTCACTACCTTACACATAGAGCGCAATAAATATTTATGGATTTGAGGTGTGTGTGTATGCATGTGCACGTGTATGCACACATGTAATGTAACTGGAGATGGAAGAATTAAGTGGCAAACACCAGGGAGGTAGTCAGCAGACAGTTTTTAAGCCCAGCTGCTTTAGTGGTGGTAGAGGTGTTTTATAATGGGACAAAGTCAGCCATTATAATTCTTTTTTTTTTTTTTTTGTAATGGGGTTATCTCTTAGGGAATTGGCCTAGATGACATTTTCTTCTAACCCCAAATTCAATATTCAAGTTGTTCCTTCAAACATTTATCCCATGGCAGAAAAAAGACAGGGCCTCATTGCGAACAAGAAAAATGAGCTGATGGAAGACAGTGTAGACAGAGATACAGCAAACTCTTTTCCATCCTATTTCATCTTGGGACCCTGCAAAGCTCCTTGTAGGATCTTCCTGGGATTAAGAAGTAGATTTGGGATTAACACAGAAACAGTAGAATGAAAGAGGAAAAGGATGTGACATCCCAGAGACTCTGGTGAAGGGCCCCACACACTGGTGGGGAGAGATTAGTTGTAAACAGGGCAACCAGATTTTGTATACTGCCTCAATGGTTTAGCAAACTGCTTAGCTCACTTTATTGTGTGGGTTCAACGTTTCTCAACTATCCCTTTTGCTGTCTTCATATATACTGCATTCAGGTTAAAAGCACTTCAGGTCTCACTAACTAAGGAAATCCTGCTGATATTCTGATGCTTTCTTGAGACTCACTTGTGGATCCCAAAAGGATTGGTATCTTTTCATGCCATCCCCCACTCCTGCTGTACAGGCTGCACCCTCGTGCCTTGGGTTTCCCAGAATCAGGCTCATTTACATATCCAGACCAGACCATGTGTCCCAGTTCTTCATCCAAAACATATGGTTGTCTCCTGATGGCGCCCCAAGTCCTCACCCCTGGGCACTCCCCCATGCCTGAACATACTGGCCTCTCTCTTTACATCCATGCCTTTGCATATTTGCCTGAAAAGCTTTCCCTTTCCTGGCTGCTTGTTAATTTTTCTCATCTTTTAAGGCTCATCTCCAGGCTCTACCTTTCTGGTTAATAGCTTTCAATTCTGACTGAGCTGGTCCCTTCTTGTACATCACTGGTCTCTGTGTTCTCTAATGCTCTCTTCTCTTATCGTCTCCACTACATGAATTCTGCAGAGGCAGGGATTGGGTTTTATTTAAATCACAGTCAGAGCTTCTGGTACATAGTGGGTTCAAGCTATTTAATGGAAGGGGCAATTAGATTAAATTTTTTATTTGATTTGATTTTGCAGGCCCTGAATCTTTCTGCCAATATCAGTAATAGTAGCTCAGTTTGCTTTAGGAAGATGGCCATCCTGCTGCCTTCTCTTAATTAAAAGATGAACATGCAGGTGAATGAATAAAGGCCTTCAAAGATATATAGGTCTTAATCTCTGCAACCTGTGAATATTACCTTATTTGGAAAAAGTATCTTGGGATGAGATTATTCTGGATTATTGAAGTGATGCATTTTGGAGATAGAGGAAGGGAGGCCACCAGAAGCTGAAAAAGCCAAGGAAATGGATTCTCCTCTCAGAGTCTCCAGAAGGCATCAGCTCTGCCAACACCTTGACTTTAGCTCAGTGAAACTGATTTCAGACTTCTGATTTCCAGAACTGTGGGTGAATACGTTTGTGTTGTTATAAACCACCAAATTTGTGGTAGTTTGTTTGAGCAGGAGTAGGAAATGAATATAGCATGCTACAGAAGAAACTAAGCTGACACACAAGGCAGACACTTTGGTTCCAGATAAGCCTCTGAATTTCTGCCTTAGAGTCTTAGTAGCCACAGACTAAAATGGAATAATCCTTAGTGTTTTCTTCTGAGCGTGTTTTAGCTCTCCTTCAGGAGGAGGGCCAAGAACCAACCAGGGCTTCCTAAGGCAGTACAAGGGAGGCAGTCTTTTCACTAGCAGAAACCCCTTTCCCCTGGGTTACCTGGGAAATGTCATGGAGAAGACAGAGCCCTGGACTTGGGCTGGGGGTCTTGGTTTCCTGTCATGGCTTTGGCAGCTCCTCACTATTTGGGTCCGGGCAGCTCAAACTCCCCAGGCCTCAATTTCCTTAGAAGCTAGACTATGTTCAGTGTCACAGCTCAGAAGGTGAAAAGGTCAGCTTTCCAGGTCCCACCCCCACCCCTACGGAAATAAATTCTTCCTGGCTGGGCCCAGAACTCTGCTCCTTGGTCAATTCTGGTGAGAGCCCTGGAGTAGGGAATCTCTGTGGCATCTCTGGTCCTCCTTTCACACCGCTGCTGGGGCATCGTCCCCTCCAGGTAGTCCCAACAATGGGAGATGGTCTGTGTGGAGCAAATTGCCACACCATGCATTGTGGAAACACAGACTCAGGCACAGATTGTAGGAGAGCCTCCTTAGTTACCTGGGTTCTTTTTTTTTTTTTTTTTTTTTTTTTAAGGAGGCACCCCTGGGTTCATTTGCCCAGGGCAGAGAATTGAATTCTATACCAAGACTGATCAAAAAAGAGAAAGAGTTTTAGTAAGCCAGTGGAGGCTAGAGGAGTAAATCTCAAACCCGCCTCCCTGAACAGAAGAGTAGTCACAATATATTGGCTTGTGTTAGGGAGAAGTTTGTGGTTGGGGAAGAGGAGATTGATAGGTGATGTGGTTTTGCAGGTAGGTTCATAACTGTGCATTCTTGATGCTTCTATATGCTTAAACATACTTGGTCATTCATCGCATGTTCAAAAAAAAAATGGTGTGGAAGCCCTGGGGTGGAAAATTTACTATTATAAGGAGCTAAAGTTCACTGTACTATTAAACTGAGCCTGTGCCAAGAATGGGAAAGTCCCATTCTGTAGTTAACTAGATTCTGTGGTCAGCTACTGACTACAGCTACAAGCTGTATTCTATCTTGCTTGGTTATATTCTAAGCAGGGAAATTTTAAGCTGGGGAAAGGAAACAGGGAGGTTAGGGTTTTGCACAGCTTTCTTTGCAGGACCTTTTTCTGCAAGGGCCCTTCCACTTTCAGCAAATGACTGCTTTATTATTAACACAGCACAAAGGGTCCAAAAGAGCAAGGGAAGAAGCCCCATTGTGGCAGGTCTCCCAGGATGGCCAGAAGTGCTTGAGTCGGGGGTCAACAGATGGCAACTTTGCATGCCCCGCTTCATGTCACTTCACATCAGAGAAGATAGGCATATCTATGCTGTTTGTGTGCTATATTTATCCACCCTTGGGGAAGGGGGTCTGCCACTGAGAATTCCTGCCTTGATAAGCAACTGGGGCTGCTTGCTCCCAGTTTTCATGCTTAAGGTCTGAGGGGGCTTTTCATTAGATTTATCTCCCTTAGGTTGTGGAATGGAAGCAGACTGAACAAATTGTTGCACAATAAAAGAGGAGGCCCCAGGAGGGCTGGGAGATGGCTGCTGAGCATGTATCCATGCATTCCGCAGTAGCCTGGGTCTAACTGTGGTCTAACTCAAGGGTTGAGCCTCTTTCCTAGCCTTGTCTTAAATTTGAATTTCAGTTTCCTCTGGCCAGTGAATACAGATGAATTTTTTCTATTTAAAATCCAATTCTGTATTTCACATGTTTGTGTTTTTTACTTAAACCTCACCAGTGTTTGTTTTCTTAGAAAAGCAAGCACACTTGGATTCACATTTGGTGTTTGGAACCTAATCGTCCATAGAGACCAGATATTAAGAAGTAGAGCTCCTCATTTTATGGATGGGGATACTGAGTCCCAGACAAGGAAATGACATGGCAAACAAGAGGCACAACCAGTTGTGTCTACCTTGCTTCTTCCAATGGGCAATGCTTGGGCTCACTCCTGTTTGATTTGTAAAGGTCTATCTGAGTCTGGGAGGAGAGAGCTGAGGCAGATCTCAAATGTCACCCTAGTACAAATTGACAGTTCCTTAGGGCCAGATGTATTTTGGAATCAGAATTTTTTTTCAAAATTTCAAAATAGTAATACAGTCTGTATTCTGTATATCACAGAACCCTTCCAGCTGGTCTAGAGGTCTGGGCAGCAGCCTGTAATCAAACACATAAATATTTCTGCAGAGAAATCAAAGCATGTTCACACCAAGTCAGATGGCTAAGGACTGTGCATTAGATCAGGCCTGGTATTGCACCAGAGGAGATTCCCACCAATTTATGAACAAACTTTCAAGTTTTCAGAGTATTTGAATTTCAGAATGGCCAATAAGGGATTGTGCATTGTTAGACAATTCAACAGACCTGACCCTTGGGCTGAAGGAGAAGGAAAAATAGCAAATGGAGAGTAGGATTCCTGTTGAGTCTGGGGGCTTCCTCCATTGACCTGCTCCTCAGCAGTTCTAGACACCACAGACCCAGCGGGAGCCTTTCTCTTTGTTGGAGGGTGAGGAGATGCAGCAATGATTTCCTTATGGAGCAAAGAGCACCCATGACCATCCCTTGGAGTTTGGCTACAACGAGGCTCTCTTCAGTGATTTTCTATCTGCTGCCTACTGAGCTGCAAATTGCCACCTCACCCCATGCTGAAGTGTGCAGATGTTTCTCTTTGATCAAGGGGCGTAATTAACACCTGTCAAAGCAATGGGATGGGAAGGGAGGAGGAATCTACTCACATCTCAAAAACAGTTCCTCAAGAAGTTTTCTGTGTCTACGAAGAATATTTCTGGCTTGGAGGGATTAAAAAGCCATTTTAGAAAACGAAGAGGCAGGTGGTGTTTATGTGCTAATGCCTCTGAGTTTACATGTTTGATTTCAGCAAGCATCCTGACAGATGCCAGATGAGCTATGAAAACTTATTTTGCTCAATAATGGACCCATAGGCCCCTCCCCCATTCGTGCTAAATATGGGAATGACATTTTACTTTACTCCTCTTGAGCCAAGAGAATCTTCTGTGGGTAGAAAGAGGTTATTTGTTTTTTTATCTCCATAGTTATTTCATACAAAACAAAACAAGCGGAGGTTTACTTTTAGAAGCTCTGTTTATAAGTAATTTTCAGGCACTCTGCAATCAATTAAATACCCAGTCACAAATGAATTGCTGAGAAGGTTGTGACTTTATGAGACATAGTGTCACATGTCTCAGGGTTTTTGTTTCAATTTTGAAAGACACCAAAGTTACTCATAGACATGTTGACATGGCCAAAATAATAACAATAATGATGAATGAGTACAGAACCTTCTGGTTTTTGAACAATTTTCACATTCCTTTGCATCTCACAACATCTTTATGATGTAATTTATATTCCAATATCTCAGTTTTATAGATTTTTACAAAAGACTCAGAGTGGTTAAATGGTGTGGACAAAATAAGTTGAGAAGCTACATTAGAAGCCATACATTTTCTCAGAGAGGAATCCTCCATTCTCCTGCATCAGGGAGGTGGTATGGGTTGGAGAAGGTGACATCAGCCTGGGAGTTAACTTAGCAGAGCAAGGAAGTTGAGGGAGAGAGCAGGGGCTCACTTTTGGGTGAGAAGAGTTTCATGTAAATTCTGTTTTCAGTGAGCACCTTGCTCCCTGCCTCTCCTGTGCCTCATTTCCTAAGTACAGAGCCTCTAGGAAAGTTGACTTCCAGTCTTCTGTTGAACTGGCAAGAACAGTCCCTGGCAGTGTGGGTGGCAGCCTGGGGGATCCAAAGGTTGTGTAGTTCCATTTTTGGAGGTCCTTGGTATCTGCAGTTCCCAAGCCTTTCTAGGTCTGTTTCTCATATGCTTTCTTCACTATGGGAAGTGCAGTTGAAGGTTATCTGCTCTGATCACCCCTATTTCCATCCTCTAAAAATTTGTTTGCATCTCCTTTTCTTTATTCCTCTCCACTGTCCCTGCCCCAGGGACTACTACTCCCCCTATGCCTTTTTTGTAATTTTCCACAGGGCTTTGAGAAGGAATGAAACAAGTATGTGCATTCAATCCATTATCCTTACCTGGATGTCGGTGGTATGATTCTAGGATTCTGTGAAAGACCCCTGCCTTCTCCCCACTATTCTTCTCCAGCCCTGTCCCACATGTGTAACACAGGCCTGAAATTCTGCCGAGAAATGCCATTTATTCAATTTCAGACAATACTTAATCATGTTGAAGTAAGGAAAATCCTTGGAAGCTACAGCACTCTAAATCCAAGTCAGTTGAATGTCTTTTAATCCAAATCAATTCAATAAATAGTTATTGGGCACCTACCATATCAGGCTTTGTTCAGGCTGCTGGTAGCAACAGTCATGAGCAAAGCAGACATGATTCCTGCTCTCACGGAATTTACTTTTCTAGTGGGGGAAATACACAAGTATCAAGTAGGGAAATAATTAAATGCATACCTACCTAAGAGAGCTTTAGGTCTGCTCTGAGACTGAATGCCTGCTTGCAGCATGGGGGATCTGGCTGCATTTTAGTTAGGGCAATTGGGGAGGAGGATGCTCTCTGGGGAGCTTTTACTTGCGCTTAGACTTGAATGATGGAAAAGACCCAGCCATGTGACGATCTGGTGAAGAACATCCAGGCAGAAGGGAGAGCCAGTGCAAGGGGCCTGTGGAATGAGTAGGCTTGGTCTTTTCCAGAAAGAGTGAAGGCTCAATGTGGCTGTGGCAGAGTGAGTCCTTGGGACCTCACCTACAGTGGTGGCATATAGCAGGTGCTCACCAAATGGTAGTTTAATGCAGAAGAAGTGAGAGGATAGTACGAGATGAGGTCACAAAGTCAACAGAGGGCCAGAGCTTATGAGGACTTGTGGGTCAGGTAAAGAGTTTGACTTTAGGGGTGGTCCCTCAGGTTTTAAGCAGGGACAGACATAATCTGATTTATCTTTTTAAATGATTGCACTGGTCAGCTGTGTGGAAAATGGATTTTAGAGTGGGAAAGGCATGTAACATGATAATTTCATGCTAGTCTTTCTATCGTAGTTTCAGCTGAGATGCTTAGGCGAAGGGCTGCTACTACCTCATTCCAAAGTTAGGTCCTAGATCACCTTGGCTGGGCCTGCAAATGAGAAGCTACACACAGGCTTATAACACTTTGTTGACTTCCTGCCTCCAACCTATGTAAGTTTGAGTGACATATTGGGAATCAGAGAGAGAATTTCTTTGGAGATGATAGTCAGTGTGCTGTGAATGCCCCTAAAGGCGGGATGCAAGTTGCTCTCCCTTTATCTCAAGCCTAGTGGAAAGGGATCCAAGGAGACTGGGGGCTATAATGCAAATGAGGGCAAAGGCTCAAATGACACACTACCAGGCCTACTGGAGCAACATTTCATGCAGACATGATTAGCTGTCAACATGTGGGTCCCACAGCCCACCCCACACTGGAAAACACACACAGATTTAGCAGGGCCAGAAGTCTGACTCCAGGGGAGGGACCCTGGCCCTTGTACTGAGGGGCTTCTAGGCTGCATGATTTCAGAGCCACCACCCCCTCTTCCAGCATGATTAAGGTCCAGGATATAGCTGCAATAGGATGTGGGGGAAACTCAGCTTGAGCCCTTTCCTGCCATCTCAGCCTTCATGTTTGGGTAGAGGATAGCTTCTCCCCTTGTGTGGTCAGGGCACTGGACCTAAGGCTTGTGGTTGACCAATTCACTGTCTTGAACAAAGCCAGTTTCTGTGGAGATCAGCCTGAAGAGACTAGACTTGGGCAAGTTTTCCTTTACCTCTCAGGCCTAGTGAGAATCTGAGAATCATAGCAGGAGTCTCTAGCTCCCAACCTATAAGGCTTCACTGGGTGCTGTTAGCTCTTTCACCAAAAGGGAAAAAATTTTGGCAGGGACAAAATATTTGAGTGTTTCTCATGGACCAGATGCAGCCCAGATGAAAGAGCCTGCCTGGAGTCAATTAAAATCCTGCCCACCAGGACTTCCAGGAGGAGGGGCAAGGTGACCCCAAAAGGATAGTTGGACTACTGGATTCCAGAGTTAAGGGGGAAATGTGAGTGGCTATATGAAGGAACAGGCATTCTAGTGGGAACCTCCAAAGAACCAAAAAAGTACTCCAAGAAAAGCTTTAAAACATTTACCCACATTAACATAATGCCATATTCCATCAGTGCTAATCAAGCAAGACCTCCCCTGTCCCTTACCTCCCTCTTCTCTCTGCACCGATCTTGAAAAAGACATGGCCAGTGTGGATTGTGCTGTCTTGGACTCAGCCTGCTTTGTGGGATCCACCACCCAGATCTAAATAAGAAGGATGAGAAGCCAAGGGACCCCAACAAGAGGTCCTGTGTGCTGGATACTGTCCCTTATATTGGTCCCAGATGTGACATACTCTTAGGAATCTGGAAAGGACACTTGGGCTTTCATGGCTTAGTTGCTTGCTCTGATTTAAAAACAAGTGCCCAATCCATACATCTGGTTCTACTTCTGTTGCAGCAGGACTTACCAAGATTGTGATGTTTAATGAGAACCTTGCATTCTTAGATGCTCATGCCATCAATCAGGTAATTGCACAGGAGAAAATCAGGTCATTTCTGGGATGCTCCCTGCAACTTGTGATGTCATCAATTACCGTGTAAACTGCTGTCTGTTTGTAATGAGGTTTGTGATGCCACCGATGATACCATAACCTACCACGTCATTGAACATAACACGGCCTGGGCCATGACTAATTGCAATGCAGCCTGAGCACAGCAAGCAATATGAAATGGTGCTGTCTCAGATTATATATTCATAGACAGGGTGGAATATAAAGATAAAGTCACAAATTATGCATCTAGGTCTTCCTTGGCCCTGAATACTTTTTTTGAGGGGTTTAGTTTTCTCAAGGACTATCTCTGTTTTAGCCCAGGTTCTCTAGAAAATTGAGCCTGAGGCAAGACTCTTCTGTGGGGGGAGGGGTGGAGTCCGGTGAGGAGGAACTAGGTGTTGCAAATGCAGGGAAGCAAGGGTGAGGGAAAAAGAAAGTGAGACAGAAAAAGTAGAAAAGCAAATATAAGGCAGTACATGCTTTCTAAGAAAAACTGAGGTCATTGCTCAGTCACCTTGGATGGATGTCTCTGTAGAAGCCATATTAACCACTTGTAGAGCAATCCATCAAGCCGCGGGAGATTGTCCTCAGCCAGCCCCTTTCCCTCTCCTGTCTCTCACTTGTCCTGGTGTTTAACTCATCCACACTCTTAGATTGGATCATTGAGTCCCTCTGGGCTGCTGTGGGGGAGGTCACAACCCATGCATTGTGTCGCATTTTAGCCCAGAAGGAGGAGGAGCCTGAGCCTGTCCAGCCAGGCTATATTTGGCTGGACAGCCACTGTGCCAAGAGACAAATCCTGTCTATAGTTGGGAACCGGTTGCTGCACACTGGGCGGGCCAAACATCTGCAGTGCCCACCCAGGTGGGTCAACGCCCCTGGCTACAGCTCTCCAAATGGTCCGGAGTTTGAGGCTGGGCAAATCTGGAGGGGCACATATCTGCCTGATTCTCTCTCCAAATGTAGTGACTCTATTTTGCAATCTCTTTACCCTTTTCCAGGTTAACACTTCCCTGCCATTTATCGGCGAAACCACCCTCTGGCTGAAGCCCCTCCTGAGACCTCCACCCAGTTTCACCTGTACAAGTCTCTGCCAAGTACTCCCCATTTTCTAAGATGGAAGCACAGAGCCCAGCAATGGCGAAGCTCTAAGAAGAAAATAGCCAGGTTGCAGCTACCTTCTCTGGTTCAAAAGCTGGGTGAGATGAATCTCCTTTTAAAAGAGCAGGAGCCCAGTTAATTCCTCACTTTTTGTGGAGGACGCAGAGATGCGGATCCCAGATCCCTTTTGCAGGAAGGACTTTTTGCCACAGCTGTCATCTCCTGCAGGGTTTGCTGTAGCTACAGAGGATTGCTTCAGCCAAGGGCACGGTCTGCTTCCAATGACTGGCCAAGGCAGGGGTTTGAATGTCTGGCCAGCTTGGACCAAGTCAAGTCAAATACATTCCATTGTTCCCCATAGGGGCTGACAGAGACTTTGCTGGGTCTCCATTGCAATTTGTCTTTTTACTTTGCCCAATCCAAATTTCTTCACCTCCCTTCCACAGGCATGGCTCTCTAACAAACTCCCTGCGGAGTGAGTACCTCCTCAGCTTCTGCTTACAGAGACCCCAGCCTGCAATGCCTCTTTCCCATCTTGTGACATGGATGGACATGGAAGAGGTAGTTGCTCTTTATCAATCCTCATAAGAAGAATGAGTTATGGAAAGACCAGTGAAAACAAAGTGGGTCAGAGACTATGGGCTGGGAAGAAGTCCAGTCTACCAGGGAGAATAATATTCAGAGAGAATGCAGGGCCATTAAACTGTTGGCTGCAGGGAGGCCCAGCAAGAGATAACAGAGCATCCTAAGTAGGTAGGGCCCGCAGAAGGAGGGCTCTAGGGAGTGGAGGTAGCACAAAAGCAGGTAGGCAGGCACTAGAAAGACTAGGAGCAGGGTTCAGATTCAGAGAACAAGGCAGGGACTGGATTCCCAAACCTGGAATTAAAAATGGCCAGTGGAAGGAATGAATGTGAGCATGACTTTTCTCAGCACTCTGGAACTGGGCTGCCCCTAGTGATGAAAGGGCCTACATACAAATTAAGAGAAGGTACCCATCCCTCCCTCCCTGCCCCCACTGCAGCCTGTACACAACTGGGTAGATACACCCAGCAGGCACATGGCTTCATGAGCATAGGGCATCTTTGGGTGAAGAAGGTAATACTCCTTTCTGGAGGTGGAGGCAGCCCTGTACGGGAACATGGCTGGGAGAGTGGAGTGTGGGCTGAATTTCAGCTCCCACTCAGCTCCTCTGCTAGGAGCTTTTGTTCTATGCACAGAATACAAAATTATACACAACAGCCTTGCTCCCAGATGTAACTTGGAATTATAGAATAAACCTCTGCCTCAAAAAGAGCGAGTGCAGATGGAAATAGGGCTTCTCAGATGACATCAATGGAAAGCATGGTTAGGTTCTCACACCACACACGGACATGCACTGCACACTGTATACTGTATACTAACACATTGTACATGGTCCTTTCACAGAATCCTCTTCTCTGAGTCTTACCAGGATTAGAGAAGAGGAAGAGGAAGCTCAGAGAGGATGGGTGATTCACCCAAATTTACATGGTAAGTCGTGGTAGAGCTGGGGCTAAGATTGCTTTTCCTGACCCAGTAATCTAAAAAGAATCCATCATATTGGGCAGCATTTACCAATTTTCACAGTGTCACAGCAGTGACAAATAGCATTTTAGGGCAAAGAGGGCCGTGCTAGCTCATTCAGTCTAACTACACATATGAGAAACCTTAGGTTTGCCGAGGTTTTGTGACTTGTCCAAGAATCATACAGCTGCTGAATGAAAGTGCCATACCTGGAAGCAGGGTCTATGCCTGCCCAGACTGCTGCCTCCTGTCCATTTCCCATGCTGCTCTCTCAGGACTCAATAGAGGAAGAATGTGTAGGAAAGTTTATTGTTGTGCTTCATCATGTAGTATCACTTGCAGGCTGTGTAGAAAAACATTCCTTTTCTCCTTCTCTATACATGCTTCTTGTCTTAGTTTATCAAATACTGCCAATGCAAATACCAGAAATGGGTTGGCTTTTATAATGGGAATATTTTTTTTCCTGGGTGGTCCCAGGGATTGAACCCAGGTCCCTCCATATGGGAGATGGATGCCCAACCACTTGAGCCACATCCACACCCTATAATGGGAATTTTATTTGGGAAAAATCTTACAGTTCTGAGGCTGTGAAATGTTCAAGTCAAGGCACCATCAGAGAGGCTTTCTCACCAAAGGTTGTCTGCTGGCAGATCCTGGAGTTCTGCTACATGGCAAGGCAAGATGGTAGCCAGTCTCTGCTGTAACTGAAATCCTCTCTCTCACATGGCAGGGTCAAAATGGCAGCTGTCTTTCTCTGCACCTCTTCTTTCTCTGTGTGTGTTCTCAGTTTACATAGGACTCAGCAAGAGGGCAGAGACCCAACCTTGGTCATGCCTCACTGATGTAGTCCAATCAAAAGCCCTAAAGCAATCTAATAAGAGATCTAATCTAAGGTCCCTTAACTGAATTTAATGCAATCAAAGGGCCCCACACCCACAGGTATGGATTATCTCAAGAACGTAATTTTTTCTGGGATTCACAAAATTCAAACTGTCACACTTCTCACCTTACCTATCTGCAAATTCCATCAAACCAGAGTCTATAGCATTATCCATCCATTCCTTCATGCATCAAACATTCACCAGGTTCTAGCTGGGTGCTGAAGACACAAAGACAAAAATGACAGCCCTCAAGGAACTCACCTTCTAGAGAGGGAGACAGACAAATGTGTAAATCAAAAATTGCCACCCAGGGTGAAGTGTGCCATGGTAGAGGTCAATGTGGTGTGGGGGTCCTTGGGCTCAGGGATTGGGCAAAGGTCACTGGAGATGGGGGCAAGCCTGTGGGTTGAGGAGGAATCAGCCAAGCATCAGGTGGAGGAGGTCAAGAAAGATGTGCAGGAAAAGACTGAGAGAACCAGGAATTGCACCTAATTTGGGACAGCTTCGGAGCCGAGGCTCAAGTGGCCAACAGGACCTTGGGAGCAATGCTGAGGGCTTTGGACTTGACTCATGGGTCAGAGGGGAGCCACTGAAGGTGTCTTTATTTGCTGGGGCTGCTGTAACAAAGTACCATAAACAGGGTAGCTTAAAACAACAGATATTTATTGCCTCCTGGTTGTAGAACTCAAAATCTGAAATCAAGCAAGGCCATGCTCCCCCTGAGGTCTGTAGGGTTCTGGCAGTGGCTTGCTGGCCATCCAGACTCAGTCTCAGCCTCTGTCCCAGGGCCATATTCTCACTGTCTTCTCCCTGGCTGTGTCCAAATTTCTTCTCCTTTAAAGGACACCAGTCGTATTGGATTAGGAAACATCCTAATCTGGTTTGGCCTTATCTTAACTAATAACATCTCAAAAGAACTTATTTCCAAAGAGAATCCCATTCATGAGACCAGGGTTTAGACCTTGGACATGTCTTCCGGGGGAAGACAACCCAATCTATACAGAAGTGTTCCGAGCGGAGGTGACCAGGACTGTCTTGAATTTTAAAAAATCACCTTGGTATGTGGGTGATGAACTTGGCCTGGTGCCTGCTGATGGGGGTGCCTTTCCCTGAGGTGGTAGCTCAATGGAGGACTGGAGGGGATGATGATGAGCTTGACTTTGGACCAGCAGAATCAGTTACCATGGGTCTTTACACAGAGGAGGGCACCAAGGTGATAGAGAACCTGCATCTCAGGCCTTTTTTTCTTACTTAACCAAGATCAACTTCCCTCATTGCTTCTCCAAACAGTGTTTCCAGGAAAGGGAGGGATGGAGTTGGATTGGCTGTACAAAGCATGGAGACTTTGTTAGATATTTATATATTTTTCTTCCTGCTGTTCATTCTGTCTTTACCCTGTATGATAATATTTGGTTTAATTTGTAGATACATGTGTATGCTTTTGTGGAGCCAGAGATCTGTATATTTTTGTTGGGAAGTGTTTTTAGTGAATGCCCCAGGTGGATGTGGGCCAAGGGAGATAGGGCAGCAATAACAGCCACCAGAGTTAATGGGGTATCATCCATCACTGTTCTGAAGGCATGGCTCCATGAGCCCTCAGAAGGAAAGGACTCCACACTCCACCTTCTTCCCCAACTGCATGCATATCAGGTGGCTGCATCCTGTGCTATGGGTACTGCAGTGCACTAGGGGAGTGTTGTCTGGAACTCAAGCCCCTGCAGGGGCAGCCCACTGGCCCTCAGAATCCCTTTAACCACCTGCCCAGGCCCCCTACCCAAGGGGGACTACTGAGTTCTTTTGCTATGTGCGATTTTGATTCCAAATCACTTGCTTGATTCACTTTCTGCTCTCCATGCTCTCCTTCTCAATCTTCCCAGCTACCACATGCGAGGTTTGATTTTCCCATTTTCAGCCACACCTCCTTGTGATGGTTAGGCTAATGTGTCAACTCAACCAGGTAATTGTGCCCAGTTGTTTGGTCAAGCAAACAGTGGACTAATTGTAATGCAAGGACGTTTATGGACTTTAGTTAGAGAGTTTATTGCATAGATGGTTGATTATACCTACAATCAACCAAGGAGATTGCTGTCAGCAATGAGTGATGTTTTATCCAATTAACTGAATGCCGTAAAAGGAGAGGTGATTTCAGCATTCACAGAGAATTTTCCAGCTTGACTTCAGACAGCCAATGTCTCCTGGGAACTCATCAAGGACCGTCATTGGAGCCCTTGGACTTGGGCATTCCCATGGTCACATGAGAGAATTTTATAAAATCTTAAACTATTCACAGATATCTCCTGTTGATTCTGTTTCCCTAGAGAACCCTGACTAATACACTCCTCTTTCCCAATTAGCATTTACCCTGTGAGCGCAGCTATGAAGCCTGCAAAAAGTGTCTAATCCATCTCAACATTCTGACTATTCCCTTCTAATTCCTCTAATGCTACATTAGAAACACAGTCTGTATCCCAAGGAACCACAGATAATGGTTAAACAGCTGTTTTATAACTTCAAAACAAGAATGCCAACATACCAACTCAAGACCAAAGGTCATCTGGAATCCCTGGCTACAGGTCAGCTTCAATTTAATTAATTCCTGATGATACATTTTTTTGCAATGATTACAATTCCTTAGTGATGATGAAAGTTGCAACCCAAACAGGCTTACGCAATAAGGAAATTTACAGTTCACTTATAAGAAAATTCAGAAGTAGTTTGAGCTTTTTGATCAGTTTGATCTAGTGTTTCAGCAATACAGGGACATGTTTATTTCTGTCTCTCCATTCTGCCTTTGACCCTGTAGTTTCATTTGAAGGCTGTCTCTCTTCATGCTTGCAAGATGAATGCCAACAGCTTTCAGAGAATATACACCTTCTTGTCCCTGTTTAGGAGAGTGAGCTTCCCTTGTCCCCACAAACAAAAATCTTTTGCTGCACTTTGATTGGTGCAACTTAGGTCCTGTCTGCCATTCCTCAGCATGGCTGGGGATGCCCCACATTGAGTAGTTTGGGGCTGGACCACTTGCCTTTCCTTAAACAATCATGGTGACAAGGGAGATATACGGGTCCAGAATATTATGTTAGTGGCTTAGACTGAAGAGGAACCTCCTCTGGAGCTGGAGATCAGGTCAGTCCTACCCAGACTCCACAGCTACTACCCAGTGGGAGAGAGGCACAAGAAAGTTGGAAAGTTAACAGTTAACAATACTATACTAGTG
>JAQZBX010046412.1:0-20780 GCA_029593785.1 Cabassous unicinctus | reverse complement strand
AAAATAAAACAGGCAAATCATTTTAAGTAGTTTTCCTTGGCTCCTGATGAGTCCACAGGTGATAGAGACTGCCAAGCTGTGGTTTATTCAAGGAGTCAAGGCCTCAGAGCTGAGTCGAAAGAGACTTAAACAATCAGGCTTTATGTACAGTCTGTGTGGAATTACTAATCTCAGGTAAGAATATTTTCAAAGAATTTGATAAAACACTAAACTCAGTAGAACCTGAAATGGAATCGGCTAGCATGTGTTACAAATGATGGTGGAAAAAATATGTATAGAGGAGGAAAAGGCTTATTTAGACAAATTGATGAAGCTGGTGAAAATCTAAGGCATTTAAGGCCAATGGCTTTTTACTGTATTATTCATCAGCAGGTACTTTGTGTAAAATATTTGAATCTCTCCTGTAATGAACCATTAGGGTCAACGTGAAATTCATTTGCTCTCGTGCACACAACCAGCATTAACAGATACACATTTGCAATCAATTTGGATAACAGGGAACACTTACTCTGCGGCTCAGTTAAGTGAAATGGTGGTGTCCATTCTTATTAGTAGACCTGTATTACAAAAAATTGTAGTTATTATGCTTTGGCTTTAGTCAATAAAAACTTGTTTATTTAAAATTTTATGTACTATGCATGTTAACACTAACATTAAAAAAAACACTTGTGGGCGTTTTTTTCTGTACTCTTTCTGCACTATCTGCACAAATTTCCTGTTAACCTAAATCTGCTCTACAAAAATAAGGTGTTCAAGATATATTACCAAGCAGAAATACCAAGTTATAATACAGTTTTTTCAGTCACTTACTGAACATCCACTTTATTCTAGATTCCATTCTAGGTGTTTAGATGACAACAGAGGGGATAAAAGAAAAAAATCCCTGACCTCCTGAAGCTCATGTTCTAGCATTAATACACAAATCACAAGTAAATAATATGTTAGCTAGATATGAAGGCAATGGGAAAAATTAAACAGGGAAACAGGATAAAGGGGGGTAGGGGCTGCAATTCTAAATGTGTAATTGTTTGAGTAAAGATATGACCAATGAGTCACGTGGTTCTCTAGTGCAAGAGGAAACCAGGCAGACTAGCATGTGCAAAGGCCCTGAGGTGGAAGTGCCCTGTGTGTGGTGGGAGCTCCTCCAGGAGGCCAGTTACTGGGGCAAAACAAGCAGGGGGTAGAATGTTAGGGGTAAAATCTGCCAAACAAGGTGAGGAGGAGGGTCAGTGTCCGCCTGGCAGGTTCTGTGGACTTCAGCTTTTACCCTGAGGGCGCTGGGGGACCGCTGAAGGTTTCTGAGCTCAGCGCTGAGGCGATCTCAGGCTTGAACAGGGGCCAGGAGGAAGCAGGAGCCAGTCAGGAGGTACCGCCAGGCTGAGGCCTGGCCCCGGGGATGGCCCTGGGGCGAGACGCGCCTGGATTCTGGTACATTCGCTGGTAGGAAAGTGGGGTGTAAAGAAAGCAAAGGGGCTGACCCTGGGTGTGGGGGTGGAGCTGCCCTTCCTGAAGCGGGGAGGCCTGCGGAACCCACCTCGGGCTGCCACAGTGCATGTCCCGGCGAAGCAGAGGTAGCGCCATCCCTCGTCCAGGTCAGGAAAGCAGCATGGCAGCGACTTCCCAGCAAACCCCACGGGACCCATTTCCCGGCAGCCCCCGCTATGCTCTGCCAGCCTGGAGCTTGGTTGGTTCCGGCAGCCGCCCCGCCCCCGCCTCGGCCCACCAATAGACACGCTGACTACGTGCTCCCAGAGGACCCCGCGGCAGGATGCCTGAGCTTCTCATTGGCAGATGGACTGCCCATCTTGGCTGCAGTCCTGCCCATACGTGCTCAGCCCGTGGAGCTAGGCGGAGACCCTGGCCTTGGAGGACTTGAGTCCTGGGGTGGCCCGAGGCCTGGCCTGGGGTGTAGGGGTGTGAAGAGGGCACAGAGGAGAGCTCCCTCCAAGCACGTGTTCCAGAAGGGTCTCCCGGAGGTGGAGCAGGCCCACCTGCTCTGTGCCCTCCCCACCCAGGCGCGTGCGGGTGGGGTGGTTCTCGTCTGGACAGCACGACCCTCTCCGCAGGTGCTGCTGGGGCCGCCTACCTGCTCAGTCGGGCCCAGCTGGCCCCTTTACATTTCAGATCAGGCTCATCGAGACCCCGGGAGTTGAAAGGGGACTTTTCACATTTTCCCAGGAGGGCACATTTACCAGACTCTGGCAGGGACGGCTGCCGGTCAGGAGAAGCGCCCAGCAGAGGCCTTCCTGACATCGGCTGGTGCCAGTTGCCTTTAGGACTTGGACAGCCTTTCAGAGGCTGGGCCGGTAAGACCTTCACGGGCCTCTCCCGTTACCTGTGCCTTGTCCAGGTCACTGGAGTGGGACTTTAAAATGTTTCCAGAGGCTCGTCCACTTAATGATCCCCAGGATTCCCCTAATGTGACTTTAGACGCCTGTCCCAGGCCTCCCAGGTGTGCTGGCACGTGCCTGACACTGCCAGCGGACCTGGAAATTTTCCAGGATGTTCACATACCGAGGGGCAACAACCGGTACCCAGAGCAGGCCTGCAGTGCCATCTCTGGGCTTCCAGGTAGAGTTCAGCAGTTTCCATCAGCCAATGTGCACTTTAGAAAGTTGTGTGATGCAGCATATGCCCTCAGGTCTCAAATAGTGCTGAAAAGGGTCTGGGAGACCCTCAGAAAAATAAAAGTGTGCCTGAAAGTATCTGGAGGCCCACCTTTGGGTCATCAGGTGAGGTGAGCCTAAGTCTTATATGGGGTCCCTTCTGCAACACCCATGGACCTGGTTTCCTGCAGGAACCTGGTGTCACAGGAACGATTTCAAGAGACAAGCTCCTGTGTGACCAGGTCCTTCCAGAAGGGGACTTGGAGAGTCTGTGGGAAACTATTTCCTACCATTGCCCTAACCTTAACCCTGTCCTTCTCTCTCTAACTGTAAACTTAAACCTCACTCTCTCTCCAATAGTAATACTCACCCTAACTCTACAGGTGTGCACTGGAATCTGGCCATCTGGTCCATGACCTTGACACAATAATAGGTCAACAGCTGTAGCCTGCACATCTACTGGAAGCTCATTTAGACCATCCTGTCGACTTCCAAGACAATGCACAGTGTGTCCACCAGGTGGCGCCCGAGGACTGCCGCGCTCTGCCGGTAGGTGCACCTGCCTATGTGGTGATTAGCTTTACCTGGCCAGGAACTGATGGAGGACGGCTGTTTTTAGCCAAGGGCATTCACCCAGGGCATCCAGGAGGAAAATATTTAGCAGGGCCACCTTCCCGCCACCCTTGGGGCCTGGGAATTTGGAGTTGCCCCGGGGGTCCCTTGTCCCACCATGTATAATTGATTTTAATTTTTCATATCATAGACCGAAGGAATGGATAAAAAACCCAAACATATATTTATTGTCTACAAGACACTCACCTTAGACCAAGGACACAATTGGGCTGAAAGTGAAAGGTTGGAAAAGATATTCCACACTAATAGCAATAAAAAAAAGAACAGGTGTAGTGATATTAATATTGGACAAAGATTTTAAATGCAAAACTGTTAGATGAAAAAGGTCACTATATATTAGTAAAATGGACAATTCACTGAAAAGAAGCAACAATAATAAATATTTATGCACCTACCTTAGGTGCTGCAAAATGCATGAGGCATACACTGGCAAAACTGAAGGAAGGAATAGACGTCTCTACGCTAGCAGTTGGAGGGCTCAACACACCACTCTCAGCATTAGATAGAACATGTGGACAGAGGATAAATAAGGAAACGGAGAGCTTGAATACTATGATAGATGAACTAGACCTAACAGACATCTATAGAGCACTGTACCCAAAAACAGCAGCATATCCGTTCTTCCTAAGTGCTCATGGATCTTTCTCCAGGATAGACTATAGGCTGGGACATAAGCCAGATCTCAATAAATTTAAAAACATTGATTATACAAAACACTTTCTCCGATCATAATGGAATAAAGTTGGAAATTAATAACAGAAAAAGGAAAAATACACTTTTTTCCCTCTCAACATTTTTTTAGTTTCTGAAATACAAATCGAAATATGTTTTTGTTACATAACGTTTTATTTTTGTTTATTTTTTTATTACATAACGTTTTAACAAGCGTAACATTCCTTTCAATACAGCATAGCTTATATAGGTACTTTAAAACTTCCTTTAAAAAACAGTGCATTTTATTTTAGAGTGACATAGCTCATTAAAAAGATACATGTATACATGACTTATTTTTCATTATTTTATTTATTTTAGTGTTTATGAATGCCAAACTTAGACAGCATGCCCTCCAACTTGAAGTTTGGTCCACTAAAAAATATAAGCATTCCTCCTATAACAAAAATAAATTAAACCTTTTGATTGAAAAATCAGACAATTTTGGCATAGGCCCCTGAGTATGCTTGAAAAACAAGGATAGGTTCCAGCTGTATGGAGGAACATTCTAGAATTCATCTAGAAACATTTGGCCAAATGACTGGCCTGGTGCTACTGGGTTTGTTTTGCTTCAGAGAGGGAAGAGGGTACGTGGGAGGGTGCTGAAGACTCACAACAACTACAGAACCACCCAGAATTAGGCAAAATTCAATGTAGAATAATAAAAACAACAGAACACTCAACAGTTACTTAATGCCTGGAAAGCAAGTTGTAAGCTTAGAACAAGTGCTTAACAGGAACCATATTCAACAAACGTTAAGATTTTAAGGGTGAGGAAAACTTCATACACAGATGATGTTTTGTGCACAAGTACATTCGTTTCCAGGACATTGAGAACATCCATAAAACCTTCCCCCATTCTCTTGAGTTTTAAACCCAGGCCACCTTTGGCCACTGGCGGGGGTGTCTTCTTTATTCTCGACGTAAATGCTTGCTCCTCGGGATGCCAGCAGTCTTGCTTCTTCCACTGCCTCCTCATGACAGGCTAAGTGTAGAGGAGCATTAGCTCAGTGTCTGGGATGTACAGAAGGATATGGATCATCTTCAGGTTACCCTTGGCTGCTGCGCGGTGTGTTGCCGTAGCCTCACGATGGCCCTTAGCATCTGGACCAGCCCCACCTTCTAGCAACATAACCGTGATCTCCTGCCTGTTTTTGAAGCTGTGTAATGCTGGGGAGCACAGCTGTTTTGATTGACAGCATGCACTTGAGCGCCTTTTCCCAGAAAGGGCTTTTACGGTCCATCCCGGCCAGCAGAAGCAGCACGATGCAGAGGAGACTGGCTGTGCCGTCTTCATCATTCGCGGGCACTCCAAGTTGCAGTAAGAACTCAGCAGTTTCTGTGTGTCCTGCAGAACAGGCCCAGTGCACTGCAATTCTGCTATCCTGGTCCGTTCTAGTAACCAGGGATTTGTCGGCCAGGATCTTCTCCCTCAACTCCTGCCCTTTCCACTGCAGGCCAGACTGCAGACCATAGGTTAGACACACACCCCTCCACTTCACTCTCCTCAGGATCTGTGTGAAGCCTTAAACAACACACTCTTAAATAATCAGTGGATCAAAGAAGAAATTGTAAGAGAAATCAGTAAATACCTCAAGACAAAAGAAAATGAGAACGCAACATATCAAAACTTAGGGGATACAGCAAAGGCAGTGCTGAGGGAAATTTATAGCCCTCAATGCTTAAATTGAAAAAAGAAGAAAGGAGCGGATGTGGCTCAAGCAGTGGAGCACCTGCTTTCCACATAGGAGGTCCCGGTTTCAGTTCAAACAAATGAAAAAAACAATTCAGGGGAGCCTGCGTGGCTCGTGGTTGAACATTGGCTTTCCATATATGAGTTCCTGGGTTCAATCCCTGGCCCCAGTACCTAAAAAAAAAAAAGAAAAGAAAAAAAAAGAAGACAAAGAGAGCTAAAATCAAAGTCCTAACTGCACACCTGGAGGAACTAGAAAAGGAACAGCAAACCAATCCCAAAGCAAGCAGAAGGAAAGAAATAGTAAAGACTAGAGCAGAAATAAATGGAGAATTAAAAAACAACAGAACTAAAATTCTTTGAGAAGATCAACAAACTCGATAAACTCTTAGCTAGACTGACAAAAATAGAAGATGCAAATAAATCAGAAATGAGATAGGTGACATTACCACTGACCCAGCAGAAATAAGAGATCGTAAGAGGATGCTGTGAACAACTGTATGCCAGCAAACTAGACAACGTTGGTGAAATTGACACATTTCTGCAAACACATGAACAAACCACACTGACCCTAGAAAAAATAGAAAATCTCAACAAACCAATCACAAGTAAACAACTTGAAACAGTCATCAAAAACCTCCCCAAATGAAAAGTTCAGGACCAGATGGTTTCACAGGTAACTTCTACCAATTATTTAAAGAAGCTCTAATACCAATCTTGCTCAAATTATTCCAAAAAACTGAACAGGAAGGAAATGCTACCAAACTCATTCTATGAAGCTAACATCACCCTAGTACCAAAGCCAAATAAAGACATAACGAAAAAATAAAATTATAGACCAATTTATTTAATGAATATAGATGCAGAAATCCTCAACAAAATACTTGCTAACTGAATCCAGAAGCACATTTAAAGATTACACAACATGACCGAGTGGGCGTGACCCCAGGTGTGCAAGCATGGTGCAACATAAAATCAGTCAGTGTCACGCACCACAGCAAGGAACTGAGGAAGCGCAGTCGCTCGGTCGTTTCCACAGACACAGGAAAGGCGTTTGCCAAAATGCAGCGTCTTTTCTTGATAGAGACACTCGGAAGAGACAGGGGTAGAAGGGGCCTTTCTCAATATGGTCAAGTGCATACGTGAAACCCACAGCTAGCCCTGCAGTCCTGGAGAAAGACTGAGATCAGGAACAAGCTGCTTGGAGCTTAACCTAAACACATTGCTTAACCTAAACACATTGGTTAATGGGCTTTTCCATTTCCACAAAGAAGGCTGCTGGGATTTGATTGGGATAGCACTTAATTTGTAAACCATTTTGGGTAGAATTAACATCTTACCAATGTTTAGTCTTTCAATCCATGAACATGGAACAGTCTTCCATTTATTTATATCTTCTTTGATTTCTTTTAGCAAAGTTTTGTAGTTTTCCCTGTATAAGTCCTTTACGTCCTTGGTTAAGCTTATTCCTGGATATTGTATTTTTTTAGTTGCTAGTGTAAATGGAATTTTTCTTGATTTCCTCCTCATTACTAGTGTATAGTAACACTACTGAACTTTGCGGATGGACCTTGGACCCCACCTATTTGCTGAATTTGTTTATTAGCACTCGTAGCTTTATTTGTATATTTTTCAAAACTTTCTATATAAAGCTCATGTCATCTGCAAATAGTGAAAGTCTTACTTCTTCCTATTCAATTTGAGTTACTTTTCTTTTTCTTGCCTTATTGCGCTAACTAGAACCTTCGGTACAGTGTTGAATACAGTGGTGACAATGGGCATCCTGGTCCTGTTCCAGATCTTAGAGGGAAAACTCAGTCTTTCACCATCGAGGATGATGTTACAGTGGGTTTTTTCATGTATGCCCCTTACCATGTCAAGGAAGTTTCCTTCTATTCCTATTTTTCTAAGAAATAAAAATGATTTTTGAGTGTTGATCTTGTATCCTGCAACTTTGCTGAATTTATTATTAGCTCTGATAGGTTTATGTGGATTCTTTAGTATTTTCCTCATCTAAGACCATATTCTCTATGAATAGAGATAAGTTTGGGAAGCGGGTGTGGCTCAGTGGATAGAGCCCCCGTTTACCATATGGGAGGCCCCGGTTCGCTTCCCGGCGCCTCCTTGTGAGGGCAGGCCGGCTCCCGCGGCACCGTGGGCTGATGCGGCAAGACCTCACAGCAGGGGGGAGATAAGCAGACACAGAGAAGACACGCAGCGAATGGACACAGCAGCACAAGCAGCAAGGGGCGGGGATAAATAAAATAATCTTTAAAAAAAAAAAAAAGATAAGTTTACTTCTTGCTTTCCAATCTGGATGCATTTTACTTTTCTTATTTCCTAATTGCTCTGGCTAGAATTTCTGGCTCAATGTTGACTAGGAGTAGTAAAAGCAGGCATTCTTGTCTTGTTCCTGGCCTTAGGCAGAAGTCTTTCAGTTTTTCATTACTTACCCTCATTTTAAATGTGGGCTTTCCTAAATCCCCTTTCTCACGTTGAGGGCATCACAGGCCTGGCCTGCACACCCCCGAGTGCCCAGAGGCCAGATGAACGTCCCCCAGATGCTCCAAATCCACTGCAGAAGACCTGGCCTGCCCAGGTCGCCTCGAGGACCCTCAGTGCGGCGTCCTGCTCCTCCCCGAGTCTTGCTGCTCCCATCTTCTCAGGAGCCCTCAGAACATTCGCCCATCGACTCTCACCCCCAACCCCACCCTCCCCGGCAAACGGCGCTGCCTGGACTGGGCATGGCCCGTGGGTCATGATGGTGACCAGGAGCTGGACCCGCATTGCCTCCCTGGCCCTTGTAGGCCTCCGTCCCATTGGGTTCCTGGTTATTAACATCCCACCCACCATACGTTAAGACTGGTGACGGCCTGGGCAGCCCCGGAGGGGGCCCTCAGACACGCCCTGGGGGACCTCTGGAGCCCTCTTCTCAGGCGAGTGTCACCCAGATGACCTTGTCCACCAAGAGGCACGGACAGGGGCCTGCTGCCTTGAAGGCTCTGAGCATCGGGGTCCCTTTACCCAACCCAGGCACGTCCTTCCTCCAGCTGGACGGATGAGGCTCCAGGGAAGGCTACCAGCTGCGACTCCGCACACGCCCGCCCAGCATCTGCCGGGACCAGCCCCAGCCCCCGTCTACCTGGAGGCCCCGGGGCAGCCAGCCTGGAATCCATAGAAACACCGCGGCCCTGTATCTCGGACCAGGGAGAAGCAAACTAAGCTGGAGGCAGGAAACAGCCACAAGAAGGCAGCGAGCCACCAGGGGAAACTGGCTGAACCCTGGCCGCGGGGGCCCTGCCTGGTGTGTCCTGGGAAGCCTGGGCCCCTCTCTCACCAGCGCCCGGTGGGGATGGGCTCTAAGGGACGACTCCAGGCCACGGAGGAACCATCAGGCACAGGAAGGGGCACGGCCAGCCCTCAGGCTGCCGCCTGCCACCTGGACATCCTCGCACCTGCTGTCGGGGCAGGCACAGGAGCCAGGCGGGGTCAGCGGAGGGCAGGAAGGGGGCGGGGGGAGAAGCCGAGGGGAAGACCCGAACCTGTAAAGAGCCTGAGCCGCCTCTGGCCAGCCCCACTGCCCCCGGTCGGCTGCTTCCGTGCAAAGGGGCTTCCCCGGAGCTTCTCAGTCACCACCGTGGTCAGTTATACCTGTGATTGTGGCCTCGATCAATACGGTCGACAGGAAGGATGTGCACATTCAATTTCATCAGGAGGGGCAGGGGCAAGACCCGTCTGTGCAGGGTTTTTTGACCCCTTCCAGAGTGGAGCAGACCAGGGGGGAAACATTTGCACCCCGAGGCAGACCAGAAGCCCCGTCTCCCTGAGGGACGGCCGCCAGGTTTGCAGATGGGGAGTCCCTGCGGCCTGGGGTGGGACGTGGCCCATTCATCCTGTCACTGCTTTAAAACCTCTCGGGGTTGGGAGGATCGCAAAACGTTTGGGACTTAATTTTGCACAGGGAGGAGGAGGAAGGGGGTGCCCAGGAGAGGTGCACTGCAGAGGAAAGGGGGTGGGAGGGCAGGGAGAGATTCGGGGGTCTGAGGAGCAGTACGGGTAGAGGAGGTGGGCGCCAAGTGCACGGCCCAGGCGCGGGGTGGGTGAGTGCGGCAGCCCCTAGCCTGCAAGGACTCCAGGCTGCTCTCCGAAGAGATGGCCACGGAGCCAGCCACGCCGACTGGGCACAGGGAGGAATCGGCCAGGAGGCTGAAGAGGGAGAGGGAGGCGGGTCTGTACTCTCCGTAGCAGCCTCGAGGAGGTGGGAGCGGCGCAGAGTGGCCCTCGGCTTTGTGGACGGCCAGCCACGCCGCCCACCCCCTCCTCCTCCTCCAGGACCCCCCAAGGCACAGACCAGGGACGCGCCCTGGGACGCTGAGTGAGTGCTGTGAGCGCGTGCAGCCACGCGTGGATTAGACGCCCCAGGCTGACCTGCAAGTGCGGGGGCACACTCACGTACAAACACACACATGTGCACACAGGTACACATAAATAAGCATGCACACTCATACATGTGCACACTCACACACAAACGCACACTCATTAAAACACACACGCACACTTGCTCCGGCATACACAAACACACTGTGCCTTTCTGGAATTCTGGGCAGCAGCTTCCCACGTGGCCTGCGGGGAGGCGCCTGGTGGGCTCGGCGCCCTGGGGCAGCAGGCCTGGGAGCAGCTGGCCCTCGCACTCGGCCACCTCTGGTACCCGCAGAGGCCTCCCTCACCTTGGGGAGTGGGGGACAAGCCACCCTGCGGGCTCTGGGGGAAGAAAGGGCACCCACACTTTCCCACCTGCACCCACCGAAGTGCACTCCGAGGACTGGGGGGCTGCACTGTGGCCTCCGGCCCCTGCTGGGGCGGCTTGGACGGGAGCCCCCCTCACCACCTGGAGCCCAGAGTCTCGGGGAAGGCACCCCCTTTGCCCCTCACCCTATGCTGAGAGCTGGGATGACAATAACGAAAATAAATGCCACACGGTGGGAGCGCGTCGCCTCCTGGCCACGTGGCAGGCCCTCGGGTGCTCTGTCCCCTCTGAGCTCCACCCTGGCGTGGTGTTTCCTGGCACCTGAGCGTCTGCTGCTGCCTGCGAGACCCCTGTGGGGTCGCCTACCGCCCACTGGCCTCGCTCACGCCCAGGCCCGCTCTACCTGGACGGGAGCCGACGGCTGCGGCCGCGCTGGGAGGACCTCCAAGGAGCTGCCCCAGGCCAGCGAGGGCCCGGGTGGGAGGGGGCTCTGAGCCCAGCTGCTGAATGAAAGCCCCCCCGCAGTGCCTGGCATGTCAGGAGGCCCCCAGCCCCATGCCTGCTGCCCCCTCTGCCAGGAGCCTCTGCCTGCTCTTGCCTGCTCTCTTCAGGCTTCCCAGGGAAAGCCACGATCTAAATCATGCCCCCTGTATTCTCCACCACAAAACCTGAGCTTTTCCTGCAAATGACTCATTAAACTTGCTCATCACACCGCTCTGTGCCTACCGTGGGTCCCAGCACAGCTCCTGGCATGGAGCAGGGCTGTCGGCCACAGTGAGTGAGGGAATGGGTACGAGTGTGCAATGGGGTGAGGAATGGGGGACTCCCCACCCCCACGCAGGCCCCCCAGAACCTAGCAAAATGCAGTGGTAGGCAAGTAACCTCTCCTCCATGGCTACTTTCTGACCGTTGGGGAAAGAGAGAGAGAGAGAGAGAGAGAGAGAGAGAGAGACGGAGGGAGAGGGACAGCGGCTCACCTGTCTGGTTAACCTCGGGTTCCCTCCTCTGCCAGGGCTGGAGGCGTCCGGCAGAGACCCTGACAAGGGCCAGCAGGAGTCCCAAGTTGCCTTTTCTGGAGCGGAGCTGGCTGGGGGTGGGGGGGGCCCGCCGGGGGTGGGCTCTGGGCAGGCGGCACTCCGCCCAGACCCCTTCTCCCGTGCCCCAGGGCCAGGAGCAATGCCCGGCAATGGTGCTCCCTGAATGGGTGGGTGCCAGGCCCTCCCTGTGGCAGGAGCTGCATCCCCTTCACGGACCTGGGCCACCTTCCTGGGACCCGGAGGCGCTCCCGCCCGCCCAGCCGTCTCGGCTCCCCTGAGGCCGATGCGGTCACTCACGGTGGGAAGAGGCTGCGCCTGGGGGCAATGCTCCCCTAACTGGGCAGCAAACTCCACTTCCAGAAGCTTCCACGTTGCTATGACATCCAGGGGGTCAGAACAAGGGAGGCTGTTTCTCAGGCCCCATGTCTGGGGGCACAGACCCCAGGGGTGTGTCCCTCCTTCCATGGCTCGGGCACCTGGTGGTGGGGACGGGGTGCCTGGGTCCGAGGGAGAGGAGGGGAGACACGAATCCCCTCCGATGGGCCACTGCCCGCTCCATGGCCCGAAGCTGGGCATGAGCGTCCTGTTGCTGCGGAAACGACTGGCCACAGGCTTGGAGGCCCAGGCACCCAGAGTTGCTCTCTCGCGGCCACAGTGAGTCGCGGTGGGCTGAGGGCGGGGGCGGGCAGGGCTCGGTCGCGGGCTCTGGGCCGGGTGTCCTCTAGAGGCCGCCGCACCCCTCGGCTCCCGGTGCTCCCCCAGCCTTGCCCGCCCTCGGGAGGACCCTGAAGGGGGTGGGTGCACCTGCGCCTCCAGCCAGGCCCCCGCCCCAGACCTAGGTTCACGCCCTCTGTCTCGGGCCCGTATTCAGCTGACCGCAGGTGTCCCGTGGCCCCAGGGGACTGGCCAGTCAATCCCTCCAAGGGGCACGCTGCCCTCGGGAGAAAGCCCCGGTCTGCCCCAGCTCCAGCGCCTCACGGCCCCCTGGTTCTGCAGATGCCCTTCGCTCGGCTCGCACGTCCCACCCACCCACGCCACCCGATTCTTATTGATTGTCACGTTGTGGACACGAGGAGCCTCCCACCCAACGACTCAAAGCCCCTCCTCGTGCTGAGGGCCCCGCAGGCATCTGCCCTGCAATGCTCTCAGGGACGCCTCTCCCCATCGCCCCATGAGCCGCGAGTCCCCGAGGCCGCCCTGCACGGGCTGGCATCTGAGGACAGGTCCCGGGAGAGGAGGCGGGGCGGCCGGTCAGCAGGGATTGCCAGATGGGCATGTGCGCCTGCGGGCACCCGTGGGCCTGCGTGTTCGCGCGTCTGCGGGCACCCGTGGGCCTGCGTGTTCGCGCGTCTGCGGGCACCCGTGGGCCTGCGAGTTCGCGCGTCTGCGGGCACCCGTGGGCCTGCGTGTTCCCGGGCACCCGTGGGCCTGCGTGTTCCCGCGTCTGCGGGCACCCGTGGGCCTGCGTGTTCGCGTGCCTGTGGGCACCCGTGGCCTGTGCACACGCGTTCATGCGCACACAGTGAGCAGGGCAGGCAGAAGCCCCAGCTGTGCCCGCCCCGTCTGCTGGTCCGTCAGGTCGCGGGAAGGTCAGCGTCCTGGAAATCACGGCCACTGGGGGCCTCTGACTCACACGGCCACTTCCTCCCGCCCCGCCCACAGCAGGAGCACGGGCTCCCGCAGCCCGGAACGCCGTGACTCACCAGCTGCACTGTTCCACTGTGCTGTCTCCTGGGAGGGCAGGCGGGGATGCGGGGGAGCCTGTGTGGAGGGGGCCTGCCGAGCCGCCCCGGATGCCCCTTCTTCACTTCCAATGCTTGCGTCTAGGGCCCAGGGTGGGGGGGACGCAGGTTGTTTTTAAAGGAGGGGAGCTGAGGCACAGGGGCCCTGGGCAGTCCCTGGACCCCCATGGTGAGACCCCCTTGGTCACTGGGCACTCACAGGCAGAGTCCACAGGACAAGGGGCGAGCAGGCCCCCCCAGACCAAGGATGTCCCCCCGGGCAGGGCCGCTCTGTCTGGGAGTGGTGGAATGCTCCGGAATGGGTCCAGCACGGGGCTGTTAACTCTCCCTAACCTGAAGAGTAAACACCGGGCTCCCCTTTCGTCCAGAGGCGAGTGTGCAGTTTTCACAGTCAGATAAATGCCGCCACAGCCAGCCTCCAGGCGTTTCTCTGTGATCCCCACCCTGGAAGAGCCAGGGAAGGGGCTGTGGCCCAAGACAAGGAGTGTCTGTGCCCACACACGCGTGCCTGCTCCGTTTGTGTGTGCACATGCGTGTGCGCGTGGCCAAGCCTGCGCGGCCTCACCTCTAAGCTGGAGTCCCGGCGGCACTGGCTGCGCGCTTGCCGAGAGGGCGTTTCTCCTGCCGGGGGCCTGCCTGGGGCGAGCCCCCGCCCTGCGAGCCCTGCATCCGCACCCGGGAGCCTCAGCAAGAGGGAGCCCCAAGGATCGTCCGCGGCCTCGGCCCTGCGCCCACAGCGCTGACCTGGACACTCCAGAGGCTCCCCTGAGTGGAGCCCGTGCACGCGCCGCCTCCCTGCTCCGCGCAGGCCACGGGGCTGGCAGTGCTTCCCAGCGCGACACCCCTCTTCAAGCGCCTGCGGACTCACACCTGTGTCTGGGAGCCATGAAGAGACGGGACGGTCCCCAGCAGGACGCCCCGCAAGTCCCAGGAGCGTGGCTGCCGGGCTGCTCGCCGGACGGCGGGGAGGCAGGACTTTTCCTGTGGCTCCTCTGCACAGCGCAGAGGCAGGCGTTTTACCACTGAAGGAACCACAGAGCTGTGACCAAACGGGTGCAAAACGGCAAATCATTAGAAACGAGCGCCTTGTGCCCAGCCCTTCATTAATGAAGACAGAAGGCGCTGGACTAGAGAGATGAGTTTGCACAAAAGGGGAGGTGGTCTTATTTAGGGTTCTCTGATGGCAGGGGAGCCGGCCGCCAGTGGTGGGAGCACGTGCCCCGGGAGAGGGACGGGCTGGGCAGGGGCCGGGCCTCGCTGGGCCTCCCCAGCCCAGCAGGTCTACCGGGGCCTCAGGAGTCTGAAAGCCCTGAGGCGCCAGTTCGTGGGACTGGCGTGTTCCCCTCTGAGTTACGTGTGCGGGTGGCGCCAACCAGGGGTCCACAAATGCTCTTGTAACAAGAGAAGTCTGGGAAGGCGCAGTGGCGCTGCCCTGGGGGTACATCCTGCTCCATTCCCAGGAGGACGGGGTGCCAGCCACGGTGGAGGGGCCATGAGCTCAGGGCCCAGACTCCTCGCGCCGTGCAGGAGGGGCGACGCGCTGTGCCTGGCCCCCAGCCGCCTCCTGCAGGGCCACACCGGCCGCAGGATCCACATCCAGGACGAACAGGGGCCAGCAGAGAATGCAGAGACGCAGGGGAGAGGTGGACGAGTGTACACAGGAACCCCACGCGGCCAGCGAGCACGCCACGCACGGCCTCGCCACGGGGCTAACATAAAGACCCCACCTGGCAAGCCTGGAAGTCTGCTGTTGCCGCCGTCGGGGCCAACACAGGCCGGGGAGGCCGAGTCGCCCTCAATGCCCTGGAGCAAAACGGTGCAGCCGTGACGGGGCCCTGAAGCAGACGACGGGGACGCGTGGCCCAGCGCTCCCCCTCCTGGGGCTGTGGAGTGCCAGGGGGCACGCGGGGCCCTGGGAGCCCCCCCGTGCAGGACTGGGGTCCTCGGCCTCCCCCGCTGTTAGTGCCCTGCTCCTGGGGCCGCAGCCTGCTCGTGGCCTCGCGGTTCATGCACGGCCAGCAGGGCCGTGGGGGCGTCTGTGTGGCAAGGGTCAGCCGACGTGCTCGCCCGAGAAGTGGCAGAGAACGTGCCAGGGAGAGCCTCGGGGCTTTGAGATTTCAAGACAAAAGGAGTGGAATGTGGGTCCTTTGTCCCGCGGCTTTTGCTAAAGGACATGCTGGACGAGGTCCGTTCCCTAGAATTCCAGCTGCGCCACTGTTTAGTGGCTCAACAAGCACTGCCGCCCGCTAAAGCCACAGAGGCCGCGGCACGGCTTGGTGAGTGGGGGCGCGTTGGGTCGGGGTGCAAAGGCTTTGACTGACCAGCGAGGCTTTGGGCCCAGACAGCAGGGACAGGGGGTGGCTGGAGGGTGGTGGAGGGAGGCCTGCTGGAAGGGCTCCTGGACTGCCAGGCCTGGGGCCCACGGCCCAGTCGGGGTGCCGGAGCCCAGGGGCCACAGCCCGGGGGCTGCTGACGGGCAGTGGGCCTGCTCTCGGCTGTGTGCGCCCAGCACCTGGAGTTACAACTCAAGAATAAAAAGACAGCCCAGTTTAAGAACGGCAAAGGACTTGGACAGGCGCTTCTCATCCGGAGAAGGTGCACAAATGGCCGACACACACATGGAAAGATGCTCAGCGTCGTCAGTGCTTTCGGTCGAGTTTTGGCCCCAGAAGACACGCTGAAGTCCTAACCCCGAGCCGCCAAACGCACCCGTATTTGGAAGCGGGGTCATTAGTTAGGATGAGGCCATCCTGGGGGGGCTGGATCCAGTGATTTAAGAAGAGGGAAAAGATACAAATACACAGGCCAGAGGGAGACCGAGTCATCAGCCCCAAGGAGCATCGGACCCTGACGCCGGAGGAAGCAAGAAAGGCCCCTGCCCTGGACCCTTCTGTGCCAGCACCTTGGTCCCAGACTTCTGGGCTCCCAAACCGCGAGAAACGCACGTCTCCTGTTTCAAGCCCCGCTCGCAGTCATCTGTGTGGCGGCCCAAGCACACGGACACAGTTAGTCACCAGGGGAACGCGAGTCAGAGCCACGTGATTCGCACACAGACTGGCCGTCCTGAGAAAGCCAGAAGCCCTGAGCCAGCGAGGAGGGGAGCGACTGGGGCCCTCGCACACTGCGGGAGGGGAGGTAAGACGGTGCGACGAGCCTCACGGCACCAAGCAGAGGTGTCGCGTGCCCCGGGCTTCTTTTGGGGTGACAAAAATGTTCCAAAGTTAAACTGGGGATGGCTGCCCAGCGCTGTGACTATGTGAAACCTTTAAATCTGCATTCATGATACATGCGTTTACGGTCTCGACAAAGCTCTTTAGAAAATCAAGTCATCGCAGAGCCACTTCCTCCAAAGTACAGACGGAAAGGGGGAGGGGTCCAGGAGGGGAGCCGACACACGACCTCCGCAGGTGCTCAAGGTCAACAGTGGAAAGTCCTGTTGGCGGTCTGCACCCTGGACATGACGTGGTGAGAAGGGGGCTGGGCCTCTGCAGGCTTCTAAGAAACAACCCCCTGTCTAGCCGCAAGGAAGGCAGCGTCACCACGCAGCAGAGGGCAGCTCTCCCAGCACCATCACGGTCGCCAGCAAGGACAGCCCAGGAGCCGTCACAGCCCGGACGCGGCGTGACCCTGGATGCAGCGTCAGGGCTGGATGGGACCGGGACAGGAAAGGGCCACTGGGTGAAAACTAGGGGCTATGGATAGAGCACGGATTCCAGTTCATGGGGTGCCGGTGCTGGCCATTAGCTGAAACAAATGTCCCGTGTAACGTAAGAGCTTCATAGCAGGAACGCGGGCGAGGGGTCACAGGGACCCTCTGCACCAGCCGCGATTTTACTGTAAATCTTAAACTGTTCTAAAATAAAAAAGTTATTTGAAAAAATAAAGACAGGACTCCCTGATATCAATCATCACAGCGAAAAACCATTCAGTAATAATCAGGAAAATGCACTCCCCCAGCACACAGACGCACACGCGTGCACACACAGATGCATGCACACACGTGTACATGCTCACACAGATGCATATGTGTGCACATGCTCGCTCACACTCACGCATGCTCAACCCATGCCCGGCTCACCCAGGAAGACAGGCCCATGAACTGGCTCTGATATCGCAATGAACAGAATCCAAAAGGCAGTATTATGCTAATAAAATGATCGAAATTGCTCGTCAAAAAGTTAATGGGATAATTAAAATAGAGTGACCTAAGAGCTGATTTTAAATGGACCTGACTGGTGCCTAGGAACTAAATAATCACTCTCGCCTACGATCTAGTCTCTCATTAAAATCAAGTTTCATTGGGAGACATTACAGCTTTTGCCCATGACTGGGAAGAGCCCTGAGGACGAGTCAGCAGAGGAGAGCGAACGGCCATGGAACCCCCCGGGCTGCTCAGTGCAGCGTGGCCTGTCACAGCAGACCACCGTCCCTCCCACCTTCAGCCGTGTGCACGCGGACCCCCGCCCCCGGGGCTCGGTGGTGGCGCTGGCGGTCCCCTTGCAGGCCTGGGGGAGGTGGGGCCTCACGACGGCTGGGGGCAGGCCAGGTAGCAGGCCAGGCTGCCCCGGGCTCGTCCTCTTTACGACGGCAAGTGAAATGTGGAAATACTCCAACCACCTGGTGCGTGTGTCTCTACATATCTCATAACCGCAGAAGAAAATACTATAATTTTAAAAGTTATTTGTATTATCTACAAATTAAGACAAGAAGGCAAAAATAAGTAGCCTTCTGCCTTTACCCAGATGGTTACCACTTCTGAAGCCGCTTCTTCCTTTCTGAAGACCTACGCTTCCCTCTGGCATGACTTTCTTCATCCTTCAGCATTTTGTTTTACAGGTTTGCTGGTGAGGATTTCCCTCAGTCTCTTAAAACTGGAAATGGTATTTCACAGTCATTCTGGAAGGATATTTTTGCTGGATATAGGATTCTGGATCGACAGGTCTTTAAACATATTCTACTCTCCTGGCGTCTCTCGTTTCTGGTAGGAACTCGGGTGTTAATAAAACCATTATTCTGTGTAAAGCGTCATTTTCCTCCTGCTGCTTTCCACGTTTGCTCTCTGCCGTTGGTGTCCAACCACATGGCTGACGCGCCCGCTGGGACTGGCTTTTTCTGCTTGGTGTTACTTAGCATCCTGTATTTGCAAATTTCTCTGTCGTCACTCTGGAATAACTCTGGTCACTATTTCTTCAAATAGTTTTTCTAACCACTCTCCTCTCCTTTACTTCTTTGACTCCAACTGCATGTGTGCTGGAGTTTGGTTTTAGGTGAAACTGGCCTGAGATTTTTTTTTCATCTTTTTTCTGTTCTTCGCATTAGATAATTTATCTTGCTCTATCTTCAGATTCACTATTTACTGTCATCTCCATTTAGCTGTTAAGTCTATGCAGTGAATTTTTCATTTATTCATTTTTTGAGGTAACGGGGACCGGGGATTGAACCTGGGACCACTGAGGCACATCAGCTTCCCTGAGTTTGTTTTTTCGTTTGTTTTGCTTGTTGTTTTGTTGTTTTGTTTTGTTCAGGAGGCACCAGGAACTGAACCCAGGACCTTCCATGTGAAAGGCGGGTGCTCAAATGTTTGAGCCACATCTGCCCTGAATTATTAATATTTTTTTTCTTTTGAGGTACCGGAGCTGGGGATTGAACCTGGGACCTTGTAGATGGAAAACCAGCGCTCAACCACTGAGACACATCGGCTCCCTGAATTTTAAATTATTGTTATTATATTTTTCAACTCTAGAATTTCCTGTTTTTTACTGTTCTTATGTTTCGGCTGAGATTTCCTCCTTTTTCATTCATTGGAAGCCTATTTGTTTTACTTCATTGAGGGTGTTTATCTCTGTCGTTACTTCTGCTTCCAGCCAAGATGAAGTAATAGGGACCAGGTTACCCTCCATGGAAACACCTATGAACTGGAGGAAACGAGCAGCAGCGGCTTCCAGACATGGGTGCCAGGCGGCACAGCCCCCTGGCCCCGAGCGCGGAGAGCCTGGATAGCTGAGCTGCGGCTGCCCAGCCTTCCACTGGGGAAGATCCCCGTGGCCCGGGCGGCCTCTCTGAATTCAGGAGGGGGCACTGGGGGCCCCGGGGGCCGGGGGACTGGAGTTCACATGGAAGAGACCAAAGAAGAGAGAGCACGAGGGCTTCAGAGGCCCTCGGCGGGTCCCCGGGAGCCTCAGCGGGGTGTGTGCGTGAGAGGGAGGAGACCGCCCCCAGCCGGAGGGAAAACACCATCACGGGGAGGGCAGCAGCCCCGGGGGCTCACAGGCAGGAGTGGCTTGTGCTCCAAGCAGCTCACACGTGGCTGGGGACTTCCTGGTTCACAGGTGACTGGGGACGGCCTGGACAAGTGCTTGAATCCACCTAAGAGACCGCAGTTGTGTCAAATTGTTTCCAAGTATCCTAATTCCAGCCAAGACAAAGGTTCAAGAGTATTTTTTGGAGTACAGAATGATCCAGGACCCAACAAAGAAAGACTCACAATATCCAGCAGCCAATTAAAATTTATCAGATACGCAAAGTAGCAGGAAAACACATGCAAGGAGGAGGGAGGAAAATCAGCTGAGCCTAGCCCAGAATGACACAAATGATGGACTTCGTAGACAAAGACGTATTATTCTAACCATATTCCGTATGTTGAAGAAGGTGGGGGAGATTATGCCAAGTGGAGACATGGAAAATACCCACATAAAACTTCTGCTTTTGAAAACTACAACGTCTGTGACGAAAAACTCACTGCATGAGATTAAGGGCAGATTAGACACTACAAAAGAAAAGATTAATGAATTTGACAACATGTAATAGAAACCATCCGAAATAAAACACTGAGGGAAATACATCCCCCCCAAAAAAATAATCTAGCAGACAGGTAGCTGCGGCCAACTGCAAGTGTCTCAGCGTCCCCGAGCCCCCGCAGGCAGCGCCGCCTCGGCTCAGGCCGTTTGCCTTTAACTGGTTTGCGTGCCTGCCTTGCCCACGTGTGACTCCGCTGTAGGCAGACTTGTGGGGAGACAGGAGGCTCCCTCTCGGCTTCTGCCCCCTCTGGGAGCCTTCACCCCTCCAGTGGCCACAGCTCCCCCAGTTTCACTTCCTCGTGCTCCGGACGGGGTTTGCCAGCAGCGCCCGGGCCTCAGATGCTGCTCCGGCTGCACACGGCTCCGGCTGCACACGGCCCCAGGCCCAGAGCCACGGAAACCAGAGCCCTCCACGCGAGCTCTCTCCCCGGTGCGCTCCACCCAGAACCCCCCTGCTGCGGCTCCTTTCGTGTCACGTACAGAGTCCTGGCTGTTTCTGCGGGGGCGGGCGTGGGGCGATCTTACGACATCACCGCGGGAAGCAGAACCAGCAATTACCCAGCCACTTTTAGAACTGCTTGAGTATAAAACGTACATCCTTTGAGTCACTCTTGGAAAAAGTGTATGTTTCATCTGTTTCAGAAGCCACGACTGGAGTCACTTCCTGGGACTTGAGTTGAGTGGGGCACTGGAATGTAGAGAAGTGAAAAATTCTCTGGAATTTGCTAGATGATGGTTGTGGGCTGGTTACTACAAAGAGTGTGAGTAATGGCAAGAGCAGGAGGTGGGGAGGGAGGGGAGTGAGGGGAGGTAG
>JAQZBX010046411.1:0-20768 GCA_029593785.1 Cabassous unicinctus | reverse complement strand
TAGGAATAAATTTAACTAAAGATGTAAAGGACTTATATACAGAAACTTACACAACACTGTTAAATGAAATCAAAGAAGACTTAAATAAATGGAAGAATATTCCCTGTTCATGGATAGGAAGATTAACATCATCAAGATGTCTATCCTACCCAAACTAATCTACAGATTTAATGCAATCCCAATAAAAAACAAGACTGTATTTTTAAGGAACTGGAAAAACTAACTACAAAATTTATATGGAAAGGTAAGAGGCCCCAAATTGCCAAAGACATATTGAAAAAGAAAAATGAATTTGGAGGTACCACATTACGTGACTTTAAAACATACTGCAAATCTACAGTGATCAAAACTGCATGGTATTGGCACAAGGGTAGACCTACTGACCAATGGAACACAATTGAGAGTTCTGATATACATCCTCACATATACTGTCATCTGATATTCGAATAGGTGACCAAGCCCACTCAGTTGGGAGAGAATGGCCTCTTTAACAAGTGATGCTTGGAGAACTGCATCTCCAAATTCAAAAGAATGAGAGAAGAATATCATCTCACATCTTATACAAAAATCAACTCAAGATGGATCAAAGATCTAAATGTAAGAGCCAAAACCATAAAGACCTGGGAAGATAATGTAGGGAAGCATCTACAAGACCTTGTAATAGGAAATGGTTTCATGAACTTCACACCTAAAGCACGAGCAGCAAGAGAAAAAATAGATAAATGGGATCTCATCAAAATTAAAAACTTCCACACCTCAAAGGACGTTATTAAGAAAATAAAAAGGCAGCCTACCAAATGGGAGAAAATATTTGGCAACTGTTTATCTGATAGGAGCCCAATATCCTGCATATATAAAGAAATCCTACACCTCAAAAATAAGAAGACTTTTAATAAATGGGCAAGTGACCTGAAAAGACTCTTCTCCAAGGAAGAAAAACAAATGGCTAAAAAGCACATGAAAAACTGCTCAAAAACACTAGGTATTAGGGAAATGCAAATCAAAAGTGCAATGAGATACCATCTTACACCCATCAGAATGGCAGCTATTAAGAAAACAGCAAAATATAAGTGTTGGAGAGGATGTGGAGGAATAGGAACCCTCATCCACTGCTGGTGGGATTATGGAATGGTCCATCCACTGTGGAGGCCAGTTTTGCGGTTCCTCAGAAAACTAACAAAAGATCTTCCGAATGATCCAGCAATTCAACTGCTGGGTATATACCCAAAATAATTGAAAGCAAAGACACGAACAGATATATGCACACCAATGTTCAAAGTGGCATTGTTCACATTTGCCAAAAGTTGGAATCAACCCTAGTGCCCATCAACAGATTAATGGATAAACAAAATATGGTACAACATACAATGGGATATTACTCAGCTGTAAGAAGGAATAAAGTGCTAACACACGGAATAACATGGATGCATCTTGAAGACCTTATGTCGAGTGAAGCAAGCCAGGCATTGAAGGATGAACAGTATATGACCTCACTGATTTGAATTGAGTAAAGTGAGCAGTCTCTGAGAACCATTGTCTGAAAGATAGGTTAAGAAAGGAGAGAAAGAGAAGAGTAGGTTGTGAACCATCATCCATATGGACATAATTTATGGTAAAGTGATATAGTAAGTTGCATATTGAAGGATACGACAAGTGGATGATATTACTGGGTTTGGTGGTGCAGGGTTGACAGGTCGGTAGATTAGGAAGGGCAGGTTAGAATACCCAGGGCCTATAACTATGAATCTTGTCATCCAATGAGTCAAGACACGGGACTGTCATGTGCCCCAGGGGGATGGGGAGGAAGGAACAAAAAAGATCAAACAGGGGTTATTTAGTGCTCATGGGAAATGTTTTTCATTACCTTATAGTAATGGACACAGGATATGGTAAATATCACCAAAATTATTAAACTGTGACATCTAAATTGTAAACTATACTGTAAACCATTGACAATGTTTAGTATCTATGTTTCACTATCTGTATAACAGTTATAACAATGCTAACATCCACACACACAAAAAACAAGGTTTTAATATGGGGTGAGGAAAGGTGAAGGAAGTAGGGTATATGAGAGTCTCTAGTGTCGTGTGTGTGACTTTGCTGTGACCTAAAACTTCTTTGAAAATTAAATGAGAATTCAGGAGACACTGGGGAATGAGAGGGGCAAGGTGCCAGGTACAGACTGGAAAACCAATAATGCAGTGATAAAAGGAAAAAAAAATAATAATTTTTTTTTGTTTTTTGTTTTCCCATTCTTTTAATGTCCCAGTCCATTAATTGTATTTTATTTTTAGTGTTTTTTTTCCTGAGTTTCCATGTATTTTATCTCTTTCATTTATTCTTATCATTATTATTTCATTTTCCTATTAATTGTATTTGGTTATTATATGGGCTTAATCTTCAAGGAAGCTTTAGATCACAGAAGGGTTACAATGGGGGTTGCAGAGGATCATTGGTGGGGGGTGTCTGGGATGGGAGTTTCATGGGAGGAACCTCATCTGAATATACATGAAAGATATATAAAATGGTTCAAATGATCAAGGGGTGGGGCATCGTCATGGTGGGTAGAAAATTACTCAATAAATGAGGGAATACTGCATTTCCAGCCTGGAGAGTTCTGCTACATTCTCCAAGGGAGCAGCAACAGTCCCCCGAGTGCAGGCGCAGTGTCTGGCAAAGGAGGATGTTCCACTGATGGGTTCTTGTTATTGATGACTATTCTTATGAGACTTTGCTCTTATAATTGAAACTTCACCTACTGTTATGGGGTGCCTAAGGGTTGCCAACTGAGAGCCTCCTTGTTGCTCAAATGTGGCTTCTCTCTAAGTCAAACTCAGCATATTAATGCATTACCTTTCCCCTATCATGGGACATGACTCCCGGGGATAAGCGTCTCTGGCAATGAGGGATTAATACCACGTGCCAAATGGCAATACAACTGGAAAAAGACCTTGAATAAAAGGGGGAAAAGGTAAAGACAAATGCGTTCATGTTGGCTAAGAGTCTTCAAAGAGTGTCGGGAGGTCATCCCAGAGGTAACGCTTACACACACCTCAGTAGGATCTCATAGATCACCAAAGTGGATATCACCCCACACAAAGGGGCTCCTGAGAGCTCTGGAGACACACAGGTACTATATAAGGGGCTATAGCTCCAGAGATTGATGCCTTATCAGTGAGCTCTACTTTGGAATCTGTGCTCCTGAGGGTATCAGAGTTTGACTGAAATAAGTCCTCCCTGCACATGGTCCATCACCCTTCCATTCAAACCTATATGTGATGCTGAAGTTTTTAGGTGTACTTCAAGAGACTGGAGCTTCTGGCCTGCCTGGGTGCCAGCTGTGCCTGTAATCTTGGTGGAGCTGCAACTCCTAGTCTACAACTCAACGGACTCACCCAAGTCACTTGGTGAGGAGACGATGATGGACAACGGCCATCCCAGGGAATGGAGAGAGCCTGCAGCTGCAGACAGGATAATCCCATCCACCGTATCCATAGGATGTAAGCCCACTCTCACTTGGAGGTGTAACATTTATGTAATCTAAGCATCTTAAAAAAAAATATATATATATATAAAAGTAACATTTATGTAAGGAAATGCACATATATGCTTATATATTTATATATCATTTTACAAATATTGGTTTGTATTGTGAAAAATTTGATTTTTAACACCCCCCCAAAAAAAGGAAAACTAAGGCTAAAATAGAAATAATAAAGATAATGCAAAACCAATTAAAATCAGTGTAATTTATCAGAAGTTTCATTTATTTCATCATTACTTATTATTTATTGACTCAAAATTATATTTGTAATACACCTTTCTAGATGAAGTGATAAACAAGACACTATGGATTTTATATTCACACCTGGAAACTCTTATTAATGACACTCACATATCGTTAATTCTTTAATTATAATTATGATAAACACTTAGAAGGAAAGGGAAAGGGTGCATCAGATTTAAGGTGATTTTTGAGTTCAAGGAAATGTGCCCTAAACTCAAATGACTGTTTTCATGGTGAATGATGTGCTAATTTACTCATGGATATTTCTGTCCATTTTCTCCTCTGACTCTTCCTTTTTTTAACTTTATTTTTAAAGATGATTTAGGGTACAGAAAAATTACATTGAGAATATAGAAGATTGCCATAAGGTCCACCTCCTCCCCCTCTCACATTATCCCCTATTAATAATATCTTACATATGTATAGTACATGTGTTAAGATTGATGAACAAATAATGAAACATTGTTAATAACCATGGTCAATAGTTTACATTATGGTTTACACTTTGCACCATACAATTTTATAGGTTCTGACAAAATATATAATGGCCTGTATCTGTCATTGCAAAATTATGAACAATAATTCAAAGGCTCTAAAAACACCCTATGTTTCACCATTCTTCCCTTCCTCTCTCCTCAGAATCTATGGCAACCACTATGTTTACATCATTGCTACAAGTTCTTTCATTACTACAATAAAAATAAGTCTACTTTGGTCCATGGTTGCATTCCTCCATTATGTTTGTTCATTCCTCAATATTGAGGATTTTGGGATGGTGATATCCTCTCTGTTTCAGATTGAGCATTATGAATCTGTATCAGATTCATAAGGCTTAGACCTTATGGGACAGATGGAAGGAGCTGCTCTGCTTGCAGTTGTAGATACACTTTGGTTCTTGGGATGGAGGTTGAGCATCATAATCATTTAGTAAGTTGTCCTGGGAAAATATAATGAACTGAAGAGTAGGTGTTGGCTGCAACTCTGCTGTGAGATTCAGGGCTCAACAGGAATATGAACAGACTGAAGATATTAGTCTCTGTGACATATATTTAATGGGTATAGTGCTAATTACAGGTTCAAATAAAACAGGTAGAAGAATCTTGCATAGGGAAATTATAAATGTTTCTAACTCTGTTACAGTGGGGAAATAGGTTATCATATATTCCAAGGTAAGGCCCACCAACAGGGTGCTGATTTGATGGGATTGTGTGCCTTGCCTATAGTGTCCAGATGGCTTTAGAACTTTCAGAAGCACCCCTGTTTGAGGTTTTGTTTACTGTGGCAGTTAGTGAGATCCTGCCTGAGATGTGCATAAGTGTAACCTCTGTAATGACCTCCTCATTCATTTTGAAATACTATTTTGTATTTAATTTTCTCCCCTTTTTGTCAAGGTCATTTTCCATTTGCCTCACTGGTTGGAGCCTGGTAATAATCCCTTGGTGTCAGAGAGGCTTATCCCCAGGAGTCATGTCTCAAGGTGGAGGGAAGTTAGTTAGTTTATTTACTGAGTTTGTCTTATAGAGGCCACATTTGAGTAACAAGGAAGTTTTCAGGAGGCAGCTCTTAAGCAATAGAATACGGTTCCTAAGTACAAGTATGAATACCAAGTGCTTAGTGTATTGTTCTGTTTTCTTTCTTTAGACATGGCCTATTTACTCTAGAGATTCTTGCCACTCTATTAGAAAATGTAGCAGATCTCTCTAGGATGGGAATTTAATATTTTATTAGTTATTGTGTGGGTCTCCACTCAATGAGATAACACCCTATGTTTATATGAACACATTCATATTCCATATAGACATGCACCAAGTGCACACTTCCCCACACATCCCCCACCACAGACCCCCTTTACCAGTGACCCTCCCCTGCTATAGTTTCCAGAAAACACTCCCAAAATTTTATTCTCAACTGCAGTCCTCTGTCTCCCGAGAATTCACCTGTTCCTTCCTTCAACCATCCCCCCAGCTCTGTGTAGAGCCCAATTAGCTCCCAACACTTCTCACACACTCCAGCATCATTGACCCCATTCACATCACAGTACCTCTATCACAATAGATGACTGTGACTCTTCTTAATATGACAGAAAGTTGTTATTATTTGTGCTGTGGATCTATTTAAAAAGATTTCTATGACCCAAAGAGAAAAATACAGAAGATTTCCACTACTAGAATAACTTATCAAAGTTGGATACAATTCTTTTACCTATATAAGAAGATCACAGCTGGAAATTTTTTCTATTAAGTTCTTTTTGAGTAAAGTCAGAAAAGAAAAATTACCATTCAGATTTTTTCTCCTCTCAGTCTACTGTGTTGATATGACCAAACTAGTAGTACTTGAGATCTTGAGAGGGCATTCTAATGCCTTCTTTTATTAATGGTTCATTGGTTGATTTTTCCAAAAAACAATAGGATATTTAAAAATAAGCAGATCTCCAATGATGTATATTAAAATGGCAATCCTACTATTGTTTGAAATCTAAATGATAAAACTCATTAAGTCCCTTTGATATGTGAATTTTAAATGAGCTTCCTGATATAATGACAAATTAATTTTTAGTTTTTCCCCCCAAACACTTGAGCACCCAAATTTTCAAAGAATACAATATTTGGTAAATCAATAAGGAATGTAAAATTTAAGTAGGGGGGAGTTTTCAAAAGGAAATTTTAAAAGATCAGTTTACTGCAAATAAAACATACTAAACAGTGAGTGCACATTCCTGATACACATAAATAGTAATAAATAAAGATACTCTATAAATGGCAGAGCTTGAAACAATGGATATTAAATAAATTAAAGGTACTTCAGATGTGAAGGAGAAAACATAACAGTCACTAAAGAATGAAATAACCACCTCCATCAACGTAACACAAATAGGAAGGGTGAAGTGAAGAAAAACAGGTACAAGTTTTTCCCCAATATTTTCATCAGTGTTTTTTTGGTGTTGTTGTAATTTTTCATTAAGCCTGCATATATTAGATTACAATAATTCTTTTTTCCATTCTATATATTAATATTCTACCCTTAAAGAGAAGCATCAGGAAGAGAGAAAATTCTAAATCCTTTTTGAAATTTGCTGCCAGGTCCATTTAAGCCAAATCAGTGACAGATTGTCTGTATAATTAGATAAACCACACTCATTTTGCTTTCCTCACTCCGCTTGTTTTAATATCTACAAGATGTTTTTTAAAAGCCATTTTGTGTTTCACTTGTAAAGTAAGGAGATGCGGTCATGGTTGTATTGACATCTTTAGGAGCTTTACAAACTTGCTTGTTTCCCCCAACTCTGCTTCCTGTGGTTTTAAGCCTTCTTTATATCAGGCATTAAAACTAGTGAAGCAACCCCTGCACTAGTTATGTCAGTACGTAAGTGTACAGCATATTGTCCCTTATAATGTCAAAGATCATTGGGTATTTGATCTCTTTACACCCCAATACTTACCTTGAGATTTGTAATTGGAGTGTGTCCAAGATAGCTTCTCATTTTATTAAATTTGTTTGGATTTTTCACAAAGTGAGACAGAGCATTTATATGTAATGATGCTGCTACAACAAACATATCATTAGATTCAGGGACATATAACATAGAGATAAAAGGAGACTCAACACTCTTATGCAACAATGGCCAGTCTAAAAATAAAATAAAATACCAATATTCATTGAACTAATGAAACCATTTACCCTACACTCTCCCTGTAAACAAACCTTGATGACCCTCACAATGTTATCTGCTATTCTTCCTTAGGTTTGCAGATTAGCGTTGCATGGGGATTTTATAATAACAATATAAAGCAAAGAAAACTGCTGCTGTGGAAAGCATCAGCATTTCAGCCCAGCCATCCATCAGTTTAAGGTTTTTCTCTGTGTATCCTGTTGTTGTACCTTGGTGGCATTAATTCTACTTTGTTAGTCATGCTGCTCACACATCCTTTTCTAAACCCAGCTCTTGCTCTAATTGACAGACCTTTGCCTCTGCAGTGGGTTATTGATAAGACACTGCTTCTAATGCAGTGAGCAATGGCCATCTTACTTCTGCAGCCCCTTCCTGACATTCTCTCATTTTCTTTCCCATGCCAGGAGTGCCTAAGACCTTGGTCAGGTCCTTTGGTGTTTTTGGGGAGTCTCCATACTAACACAGTGTCTAAAAAAGGTGCCAATCACAAGGAGGATGTGGGCCACCCCAGGATTCTTCCCATAGAATCTCCTCTTCCTTACACACCTATAGTATTTTTGGCATCTCTGGGCTCCTGGCTAGCTCACAAATTGTCTCATTGTAACTGCAGGGTTGCTGCATTAGGTCCAAAAATGCTGGCACCTTTGCCCAGAGAAAGCTAGCACCTTTGCCCAGATGACACAGGTGGTTCATATATAGTTTATTTCAAGAAATAAGCTTACAAAGTGGAAATGTGGTCCAGGGAGGCAGCCAGACCCAAGCAGTACTCTGCAATTCAAGTAGAGATATGCAGCAGTATATATAGGAAGAGAAACAAGAATGCAGAATGCCAGAGGTGTAATGAATCTCAGAACTTGGGATGTATTCAGTGGAATGTCCTAGCCTTTCTTAATGTTCTTCCCCATGGTCTTTGTGCAAAGACCTTTATCTTTGTGGTCACAAGAGTGGGTTTCCAAAGCCAATTCACATGGCTGTCTTTGCTCCGTACCTGTTTTTTCTGTATCAGCCCTGCATGGGCCATGCTCTATGTACCTGAAACTCCCTGTTCATAGACAATTAATAATGGGTTAAGAATTCTTTTGTTCCCAGTGGAAAAAAGGGGAAAGTAAGTCATAGGAAGTAAGAGAATATGCTCTCCACAAATGAAACTTTTTACCCTACAGTTTCATATCTTATATGTATGTGAATGAGTCATATTTGTTCTATGTTTTCTACCACTGCATTTTGCTTACCAAGTCTTTTCTTAGGCAGTCAACAAATACATATATTTATCTCATTTTTTCTGGCTTTGAACACATTTGTATTTTATTTTAAGGTTTAATATAAACAATTTTTTTTCCATTATATGTGTTTTTCCTTTTGTCCACAATGTGAAGAGAATATTTTGTTTTGAAAAAAATGCTTATTAGTTACTGACAAACATTATTACCTCCTCTGCTATAAATATAACATTCTTTTAAATGTTCTTTAAATTGATATCCTTTTGGGATTTAAAAATATTTGGTTCTTATTGAACCTATCTGTGTTCATCTGTTTTAATAGAGTTTTGAAATATCAATGAGCTTTCAAATGTATTTATCAAATCTAATATTTTTCTATTTTCACATGTATTGATTTCTGCATTCAAACTTTTTCTAATATATTTGATGGTATTTCAAACTTCTTGGGGTGACAGATTTGTTCCTTTATAGCCTTGTTTAGTGCATTTATTGTCTATTGATAATATAGTAAGCACATATTTCAAAGACACTGATATTAAGGTACAATATTCAACTTTTGTTCATTTATTAATATATTGGGATTGTGTAGAAAACTATATATTTTAAATTATTATTAGGATACAAACTTTAACATAAGTAATATTGATTTTCTTCAATTGCTCTATGACCTTTTCAATTTTCCCTACATTACATATTTTTATGTTAGGTTCAGTAATATAAAGGTCCATACCATACCTCACATGACTACTACTCAATGCAAACAAAATACAAAAATTGTTGGTCAATTCCAAAAACGTACCTTTTCCACTAAATTCTGTTAAATTTGTATCTTCAAATTCAAATGATTTGTTTGGGGAACACATGCAGAAAACATTCCATAATCTTCCTTAAATTGAGTGTTGATTTTCAAAATGCCCCTGAAACCCTAACATGACAGAATTTCATCAAATCATGAATTCTAGAGTTTCTAATATATTAGCAGAATATTGCATTTCATCATGCTGTCTGTTTTATCCCCTTCAGGAAATCTTTCAGAAGTTTTCGATAAAAAATTATGGTATTTTTATACAATGTTGTTCCAATGCAGCATAAGCTCACAATGTAAATGCCAGGGTGTATCATACTAAGCCTTAAATATTCACTCAGTATAGTTGATTCGGAAATGCTTCTACATCCCCCCATCATCCCTAATTTGAAATCACATGATCTTTTATACGTGCATGGAAACAAGGTAGAAATCACAAGGACAAAATGCAGCTTAACCTCATCAGGTGGAACAATTATAAGGAAACACAGGAAAGGAGACATTTATAATTTAAGTCTCTGCTCCTCCTTGCAGACTTCTTTTCAGGCCTGTTTGTCCATAGGAGGAAAAACTACTTTGGCTATGTTGGAGAGAATCTGTCCATTTAAGATTGCAATTGTCAAGTCAACAATCATAAAACCACAATGGTTTTTGTATAGTTCTACATATGTGTGAGGGTGTGTGTGTGCATGTAGAAGAGGCCTAGATCTTCAACATGCAACTAAAAATAAGGCCTCATTTTAAGGCTGAGGTTTAGCTGCCTGGGCTTTCTATTAATACTACATGGAACAAATAATTCTGCCAGATATTATTTGTTTGATCAAAATTTACCTATCACCTTTGCAACCTCATTGCTATTTGCAGATAAATTTTTCATCCAAATAACAAATTGAATTAATGGTGCAATGAACAGGGTGTCATAATTCTTCCTGCTCAACCTGACACAGAAACTTGACATTCAGAAACACTTGTTTGTCAAGTTTACAGTCATTTACTATCTCACTCTTGCAGGCAACCTACTCATTGTATTGACCATTGCCACTTGTCCAGCCCTCAGATCCCCTATGTATGTTTATTGCTTTCTTATCTTTTCATAGGTGCCTGTTTCTTTTACACCATAGGCAGCAAAATAGAATTTGATTTACTCTCTGAAAGAAAACAATGTCCTTTATTAGGTGAGTGATTCAGCTCATTCTATACATTTCCTTGGGGGAGTTGAGATCATGCTGCTCATGGTGATTGCCTATGACCACTATGTGGCTATTTGCAGGCCCCTGCCCTACATTATCACAATGAGCTGGTGGATCTGTGGTCTTTTGGTGGCTATGTTCTGGGCCTGGTAATTACTTCATGTTCTGATTCACATTCTTTTTATTGTGTGGTTACCCTATTGTGACCCCAAAGGCATTGACCAGTTCATTTATGATCTTTTCCCTCTTTTGAAGCTTTCCTGCACTGATACATCTTTGGAATCTTTGTTGTGACCAACAGTGGGTACACTCACTTTTTCACTACTTGTCACTTCTTATGTCCAAATTTTTGCTCCTCAAAACTCAAAGCTCTGAAAAGCACTGAAAAGCCCTATCATCAATGTCCCTCATAATACTCTGTTTGACTTATTCTTTGTACTCTGTATATCTCTATATCTTCTACCCATTACCAGCTTCTCCCTTGATAAAGCAATGATTATGTTTTATACTATGATGATACCCATGTTAAACCTTTTAATCTACACCTTCAGAAATGAAGAAGTGAAAATTGAAATTCCATGAGGAAGCTCTTGTGCTAAAGGGTGATCTATTGTAACAATTAATGTAAGTAGATAATATAAAAACAAAATATATTCATAATTCAATAACAAATTTGGCTAATGCAAGGTTAATGGTTTTTTAGTAAGAATGTGTGATTTTAAGTATATGGCATTCATTTCTATCTGAAATCTTTAATGTTTTCTCTTTTTCTAAATATCAGGATTTGATGAAATGATGATTAAATCTTCCAATTAGAAATGTCTTGGCATTTACATATTATTGATCAAAGGAGAATTGTTAATTGACCTAATATTGTCTCAATATTTGGATAATCCATGGCTTTATATATTGAATGGGAACATATTTGGCAGAACTTTAGGTATGTTATATATAACCCATAGGACAATTATTTAAAATTATTTACACTAAAGGTATGATGGATACAGATTTTGCTGAAAATTCAATCTTTAACCCCAAATGATGAAGTCAGGGAAGAAAATATATTGTGAGAGAGGGATTAACCAGAAATGAATGGGTTTGAAGGAATGAGAGAATGTCATTACAGCAAGAATCATCACAAAACTAATGCTGCTCTGTTGCACAACCCAAGGGACATCATTTCCATTGTAATCTAAGAAATTTCCAGAATAAATTATTTTCTCTCCCTGAAGCCAAGGAGGGATGTACAATTTTTCAGGTACAGTTATAGAGCAATCTTGCACATGATATTCAAATATAGAAGAAAAATGTGGAGCATATTTTCTTTCAATTAATCTACACAGCACTTCCCCTCCAAAACTGCTTTGATGGTATGGATTTGAGCCCTAGCAACAACACCAACAGGTGCCAAAATGTGTTGTTGATATCTCAGTATTTCATTTGGAAAGTATGCTCACTTAATTTTTTATATGAAGTAGCAAACCAATTGCAAATCGATGAAATGGGGTAACATTAGAAATATAGAAACTTCCATTGCAATTCTAAGAGAAAGAATACAGAATAAAGAAGAGGATTCAGATCAAGGCCAAGGAAGTGTCCTGGGGATCCTGGTAATTTCACACTGAAACTAATAAGGGCTGAATTAACACAAATTACACATAGACATACTTATATCTTATGGTAAAATATATATTCAACAATTTAATTAATATTCAGATTAATATTCAACAGTTTAATAAATATTCAGATTAATATTCAACAGTTTAATAAATGATTCTTTCCAAATGGCAAATAAGTTTCCTCAATGTTGGCTAGCAGATTTGCTGGTCACCAAACATCCTTGTGCAACCAACACGTTTTTAGCCTCCTTGTATTTAAGTAGGACAAAAATATAAGCTAGCAGACATGATCCATGTCTTACTTAAGTTGAATAATTTGGGAACCAGTGCTACTATACAGCTCTTTCTTTCCCTGTACCAAGCCAGAAAGTCATGCCTTACCACCGTAGGACTACACAAGGAAGCAATATGGATTACTAACTACACAGAGGAAAACTGCCATAGACGATCACCCAAGCCTCAGCTGATTTTGCCTAACAAGAAATAAAATTGTTTAAGTTAGGCCACACAGAGTTCAGGATTCATTTGTTACCATAGTTTATCCTGACTAATGCATTGACTAACTTTATCTTTAGAAAGAAATATAAATACTAATAAATGAGCAGATTAGCAAAAATTTTGCAATTATCTTGATCAACAAATAACATGAATGGGTAAATATTATCCTTACAAAACCAAGTATGGGAGATGACTGTGGGAAGATGGCAGTGTAGGGAGTTCCAGTACTCAGTCTTTCCACCAAAACTGCTATTACACAAGCAGGAATTGTCTGAAACAACTATTTTAAGCTCCAGAAGACAGAAGAACACTTGCACAGCTTTAAGGGAAGAAGGGGAAGAAGAAGCTGATAAATTATGTAGAGAAAAGTAAATTATTTTCTCTGAGAAGTGGCTTCTGCTGCCCATCCTTCACTCTCATGCAAGACGCCATGTGTTCGAGCCCCTGGTTATCACTGGTGACAGAAAGGGACATAAAATCCTCTTCTGAAAGACCAGGTATGGACATGGCCACCCACTGATCACAGGACTTGATTCAGACTATGAAGGGTCTAGCTCTGAAGGCACCCATTATTTAAACCACTCTGGAGAGTGGTGACAGTGGTGGAGACTTAAGTAAGCTGAACTTCCTCAAAGTTGTGGGGGAACAGTTAGTTGAAGGGCAGCAGTTGCTTGGCCAACCAAGAAATCTCAGCTTTAGGGAATCATGAAAGGATCTCTTGGCATCCTTCCTTTTTCCCTCTTTAAGACAGTGTGGATCTGGTCTGCACTCCCTTGTGGGTCTCTGGCCCTCTTTTGGGTGAGAAAGACTGTTTTAGCAAAGTTCTTTCTGGGATTACCCTCCTCCCTTTTCTGCCAGCCAGGCAAAAGCAGCTTGACACAAGGAAAAGAGTGTAAGAAACTAAAGATCTAGAAAGTCTTGTGCAAAGACTTGCAGGTTTCAAACACTCAGGAGAGGGAAGTTTGTGTTCTGGGAAAGAGAAGGACAGCCAAACTCCTGTAAACAGAGGAACTCCAAATCAACTACCAAGCAAAAACCAATGACAAAGACAGATGCCCAGAAAGACAGAAAAATTCCAGTACAGTGAATTTATCTTGGACAGACATTCTAGACAGGAAGGCTGAAACTCAAAAAATTCTCTGTCTTATCACCAGGTGGTTACAAAATCAAGAAATAGATATCTCAGGAAATAAATCAGAGTTAACATTTTAAAATACTGAAATGTACAGTGTGCAACAAAAGAGTACTAGGCAAGCAAAGAAATAGGAAATGAAGGTCAAGCTACAGGAAAAAGAATATAAATCCAGAAAACACAACAAAGAAGTCCAAAAAGTAGACATTCCTCCACAAAAAGCCTTTAGTAATGAGATCTTAAAAAGGCTCAGGAAGATGAAGGACAATACAGAGAAAGAACTAAAGACATCAGGTAAATAAAGATTTAGTGATATGAGAAAGTTGGTAAAGGAAAAGAAATGTTTAAAAGAGATGCAAGCAGAAATACTGGAGCTGAAAGTCACAATAACGTAAATGAAAAGTGCCCAAGAGGATTTCAAGAGCAGACTGGAACTAGAAGAAGAACAAATCAGTGAATTAAAGACAAGACACTTGAAATGAATCAGGCTGAGACACAAAAAGAAAAAAAGAATGATAAGAATTGAAAACAGCCTAAGGCCCCTCTGTAATACCACGAAGCATACCAATATATGCATTATGGGAATCCCAGAAATGAAAGAAAAAGAGTACAGGGCAGAAGGAATATTCAAAGAAATAATGACAGAGAACATCCCAAACTTAGCAAAAAAATGTGAATATGTACATCTGGGTGAAGAAGCCAACAAAACACCAAACAGAATAAATATAAAAAATCACCCTATCATATATTGATCACACTTTTGAATGCAAAGGACAAGTTGAGAGTTCTGAAAGCTGCAAGAGAAAAGCAATGTGTTATGTAAAAAGGGGTCCCAATTAGATGCAGTGCCCATTCCTCATCAGAAACCATGGAGGCAAGAAGGCAGTCAGTTGAAATACTGAAAATGCTGAAAGAAAGTAACTGCCAGCCAATATTTTTATATCTGGCAAGACTTTCTTTCAAAAAATGAAGGAGAAATAAAAACATTGCCAGATGAACAAAAGCTGAGTAAGTTAATCACCACTACATCTGCCCTACAACAATGGTAATGGAAGTTCTTCAGACTGAAAGGAAAAGACACTAGACAGTGATTCAAAGGGAATAAAGAAATAAAAGTTGAGTTAAAGGTAACCATGTGGGTAATTATAAATGCCAGTATAATTGTGGTGTATTGTTTGGTATGTAAGCTCACTTCTCAACTTCTTACAGGTGCTAAAATGCAAACATATAAAAACTGATGATAAATCTATGGATTTGGACATACAATGTAGAAAGATATAAGTGGTAAAAAATTTAAAAAAAATAAAGGTGAGGAAATGGAGGTTTGTAGGAAGGGTATATATGTTTGTTAGTGAATTAAAGTTGGTATCAAACCAAATATGACTGTTATGTATATATTATGTTATATATATATTACAGTAAACACAGTAAGTTATACAACTGTAAAATATATACAGATAGAAAAAAGAAGGCATTCAATATAGTACAGCACACAAAAAAATCATATAAATATAAAAGTAGGCAATAACTGAAGAATTGAAGGACAAAAAAGGTATAAGACATAGAAAGATAGACAGGATAATGGCAGACAAAAGCCCTAAAATATCAGTAGTGACTTTAAATTTAAATGGATTAAACTCTTCAGTAAAAAAATAGAGACTAACAGAATGGATAATAAAGCATGACACAAATATATGATATCTGAAAAAGTGTCAATGTTACAAGTAGTTTGCAAGCAAAGGATGGAAATTAATATGCCATGCAAGTAATAACCAAGAGTGCAGGGGTAGCTATAATTTATATTATCAGATAAAATTGACTTAAGTGAAAAAATGTTATGAAGGACAAAGATGGTCAATATATACTGAAAAGGGGACAATTCAACAAGAAGATGTAGCAATTATAAATATATATGCAGCTAACATTATAGCCCCAAAATATATGATGTAAATACTGACATATTTGAAAGATGAAACTTATGGCTCTATATTAAAAGTAGGATACTTTAACACACCACGTGAAATAATGGATAGAACATCTAATCAGAAGATCAATAAGGAAATACAAGACTTGAACAATGCTATAAACCAAATAACATAACAGACATATAAGGAACACATCACTGACCAAAAACAGAATATGTTTTTCTCGAGTGCTCATGGATCATTCTCCAGGATAGACCATATATTAGGTCACAAAAATGTCTCAAAAATTCTAAAATATTGATATTATACAATGTATATTCTCTGACCCCAAAAGAAGGGAGCAAGAAATCAATAACTGAAGGAGAAATGGAAATTACATAAATATGTGGAAATTAAACAACATACCCTTAAAGAAAAAATGGGTTAAAAGGATATCACAAGAGAATTAGGAAATATCTTGAGGTAAATGAAAATGAAAATGCAATATTCCAAAACTTATGGGACGCAGCAAAGGCAGTGTTGAGAAGGAAATTTATAGATATAAATGCTTACATTAAAAAAGAAGACAGACTTCCAATAAAAGACGTAAGTGCAAAAATGGAAGAACTGGAAAAGAAGAGCAAACTAAAGCCAAAGTGAGCAGAAAGAAGGAGATCACAAAGTTTAGAGCAGAGACAAATGAAAAATAAATCATAATAAGGATAATAGAGAGAATAAAAGAAAACACAAAATTTGGTTCTTTGAAAAGATCAATAGAAATTGACAAAACTTTAGTTGGTCTGACAAAGAAAAAGATAGAGAGGACACAAATTACAAAAATTGGAAATGGAATGGGAGACATTATGATAGAGTACACTGAAATAAAAAGAAATGTAAGAGGATATCATGAAAAATGGTATACTAATAAATTATATAACCTAGATGAAATGGAAAAATTCTTACACACACAGAAAGTATTTACATTGACTCAAGAACAAATGAAAATTCTCCCCAAACTAATTACTAATAAAGTGATTAAATAACTAATCCAAAGCTTGATGACAAAGGAAAGCGTAGGACCAGATGACTTCACAGAGGAATTCTACCAAACATTCCTAGAAGACTTAGGTCCAATTCTTCTCAAACTCTTCCAAAAAATTAAAGAGGAAGGAACACCCTTTAATTCATTTTGTGAGGCCATCACCTACATAGCAAAGCCAGAAAAAGATTACACAAGAAAAGAACAGTACAGATAAGTATCTCTTATGAATATAGATGCAAAAGGCCTCAACAAAATACTACCAAACTAAATCCGACTGTATATTGAAAAAAATTATGCACCATGATCAATTGGGATTTATTCCTGGTATGCAAGGTTCATTCAACATAAAAAAGTCAATGAATGTAATTTACCAAATTAACACAATGAAAGGGAAAAAAAAGCCATGATCTTCTCAATTAATGCAGAAAAGACATTTGACAAAATCTGGTACCCGTCCTTTTTTTTTCTTAAAAAAAAAAAAAATATATATATATATATTTTTTAAAAAGGTATTTAGATTACATAAATGTTACATAAATGTATAGGAGATTCCCATATTTCCTGCTTTCTACACCTACCACATTTTCCCACATTAACAACATCTTTTGTTAGTGTCTTACATTTGTTACAATTAATGAAGACGATTTAGAGCACTGCTACTAAGCATAGATTATAGTTTACATTGTAGTTTACACTCTTTCCTGCACAATTTTGTAGGTTATGGCAAGCTATGTATTGGCCTACATTTGTCATTGTAATGTCATTCAGGAAAACTCCCAAGTCGCCAAAATGCCCCCATATTTCACCTGCATTTCCCTCTCCCTGCCCTCAGAACCTCTAGTGGCCACTGCCTCCATATGAATGATATAGTTTCTTCTGTTGCTAGAATCACAGAAGTCTATAGTAGGGCACTGTAAGTCTACGTTAGTCCATAGTTGATTCCCCAATCCTGAGGACTCTGGGATGGTGTTGCCCACTCCACCACAAATTGAGAGGAGGCTTTGATTCCATGGGACACATGGATGGGACTCTCTTGCTTGCAGTTGTAGACTTTCTCGGTTCCTTGGAATGGTCATTGTCCATCATCATCTTCTTGTGAGATGTCCTGGGTGAGTTCAATGAACTGGAGACTAGGCAGTAACAATTCTTGATTAAAACACTGAGAACACTAGGAATAGAAGGAAACTGCCTCAATGTGAAAAAAAGATATACGGAAAAAGCCCACAATGAATTTCATTCTTAAAAGTGAAAGACTGAATGGAAGACGAAATACTTTCCTGATTTGCAGGTGACATGATCCTATATACAGTCAATCCTGAAAAATCTACAACAAATCTCCTAGAACTATGAAACAAATTCAAAAAAGTTGTAGGGTAAAAAATTAATACCCCCAAATCCATAGTGTTTCTATATACAAATAATGAACATTCAGAAAAAGAAATGAAGAAAAACATTCCATTTACTATAGCAACTAAAGTAATCAAATATCTAGGAATAAATCTAAATAAGATGTAAAAGACTTGTATGCAGAAAACTACAAAACACTTCTTAAACAAATCAAGGAAGACCTAAATAAATGGAAGGGCATTCTTTCTTTGTGAATTAGAAGACTAAATATTATCAAGATGTCAATCTTACCCAAAGCAATTTATATATTCAATGCAATCCCAATCAACATTCCAACAACATATTTTGCAGAAATGAAAAAGCCAATCTTCAAATTCATATGGAAGGGTAAGAGTTCTGAATAGCTTAAGCCATCTTCAAAAGATGAATGAAGTTGGAGGACTCACACTTCCCAATCTTAAAACTTATTATAAAACTACACTAAACAAAACAGCATGGTACTGCACAAGGACAGACATATAGATGAAAGGAATCAAATTGAAAGCTCAGAAATCAACCCTCACATTTATCCCGACTGATAGTTGACAAGGGGGTAAAAAACTTCAAGTGGGAAAGAATAATTTCTTCAACAAATAGTGCTGGGAATACTGGATGCCCATTTGAAAAATAAATGTGGAACCCTGCCTCATACTATATACAAAATATTAACTCAAATGAATCAAAGATCTAAGTATAAAAGCCACAACTATCAAAATACTAGAAGAAAATGTAAGGAAGCATCTTCAGGACTTTGTGTTAGGCAATATATTCTTATACTTTATACCCAAAGCACAAGCAACAAAAGAAAAGTAGATACTTGAGACCTAATAAAAATATTTTACAGACTTTTGTGCCTAAAATACTTTTTATCTTTTGATAAAGAAAGTAAAACAACAACCTACACGTTGGGACAAAGTATTTGGAAACTGCATATCTGATAAAGGTTACTAACCAGAATATATAAGGTAATCCTTAAACTCAAAAACAAAAAAAATAAACAACCCAAATAAAAATTGAGCAAAAGACTTGAACAGATACACAAATGGATATAAAGCACATGAAAAAATGCTCAATATCATTAGCCATCAGAAAATGCAAATTGAAACCAAAATAAGAGACCATTTCACACTCATTAGAATGTCAGCTATTAAATAAATGGAAAATATAAAGTGTTGGAGAGGTTGTGGAGAAAAAGAAACGCTCGTTCATTGCTGGTGGCAGTGTAAAATGGTGCAGCTGCTGAGGAAGACACTTTTGCAGTTCCTCAGAACTCTGTGTGTAAAATTAGCATATGACCCAGAAATCCCACTACTAGGTATATAACCAAAAGTATTGAAAGCAGGGACTCCAGCAGATATTTGCACATAATGCACATACTGTTCATAGCTGTATTATTCACAATTGCCAAAACATGGAAGAAATCCAAGTGCCCATCAACCTATGAATGGATAAATATGTTGTATACATACATTGGAATGTTATTCAGTCATAAATAGGAATGATGTCCTGATATGTGTGACAGTGTGGTTGAACCTTGAGAATATCGTATTGATTGCAATAAACTGGACAAAAAGGTCAAAAATTCTGTAAGCTTGCTGATTTGAAATAATTAGAAGAAGCAATCTCATATAGTCAGAATCTAGGATAAAGTTTACAGGGGATGGGATGGGGATAGGTAGTGGGAAGTTAAGGCATAAAATGAACAATGCTCCTATTAGGAATGATGGAAATGTTTTAGTAATGGATGGCAGCTATGGTAGCACAATATTGTGAACATGATTAACAGCACTGAAATATATATCTGAATATTATTTAAAGGGTGAATATTAGATTGTGTATATGGTAACAGAATAAAAATTTTAAAAGCTTCCATGAAAGTTCATTACACAAACAGTGAACCCTAAGTTAAACTGTGGACTATAGTTAATAGTACAAAAGTAAAAATGTGCTGTCTTTAAATTTAACCAATATCAGGTGTTAATAATAGGGTGGTATATGGGAATCCTGTATTTTGTGCATAATAAAGTTTTGTAAACCCACATATTCTGTAATAAAAAATAAAATTAAAATGGAAAACATGTAACTGAAACAAACAAATAAAAACCAAAATACATGTACTATTAAAGACTCTATGATTCATGTGCCCTAACTCCCAGAATCTGCTCTTCATTTATTTGTGTAGAATTGGGAAATATATACAGGTTCACGTATTTTGGGTATAAATCTTCTGGGATGCTAGCATAGCCCATTCATTTAGAGGTTTTCCATGTTCTTAAATTCAAATTACAGCAGACTTCTCTTCCAAACTCTAGCCATCAAAAAAATTCCAAAATCAAAGTTATTACAATGTCCATAGGGAGCTCAATAAGATGGAGGCAAAGGTAGGGAAAGTTAGGAGAAGTTCCTTTCTCCACCATCTTTTTCTGTGTGATCAGTCTTAGGAGTAAGCCCGCCTGTCCCCAGTGGTACAACCAAACCTTGTAAACCATCCTTTGCTGGTTTGAGTCAGCAG
>JAQZBX010046410.1:0-20777 GCA_029593785.1 Cabassous unicinctus | reverse complement strand
AGGACAGAAGAGTCATGCATAGGGAAACCACTGCTGAGTCTAACTCAGTCACACTGGGGAGTATAAATACCAGATTAGGGCCCACTGGCAAGGGGCCAAATTCCTGAGCTGTTTGCCCTGACTGTAGTGTCTGGATGTCTCCATATCCCTGAGGAGCTTTGCTATTTGGGGTCATATCTACTTTGGCTGTCAATGAGATCCTGTTAAGATGTGCATAAGCGCTACCTCTGGGATGGTCTCCCAACTCACTTTGAATTCTCTTAGCCATACAAACTCATTTGTCTTTAGCTTTTCCCGCTTTTGGTCAAGGTGGGGTTTTTTTGTTTTTGTTTTTGTTTTTTTCCAGATGCATTGTTTGTTGGTACTTGTAAGCAATTCCTCGGTGCCGGGGAGGCTTATCCCTGGGAGTCATGTCCCATGCTGGGGGGAAGTTATTGCTTTTATATGCAGAGTTTGGCTTAGAGAGAGGCCACATTTGAGCAAAAAGGAGGCTACCTGTAGGTAACTCTTAGGCACCCTACGTCACTAGGCTAAGTTTCAATTTCAAGAGCAAAGGCTCATAAGCATAGTCATCAATATCAAGGGTCCTTCAATGGATCATCCTCCTTCACAAGTCATTTTCCTTGTGCTTGGGGCGTTCTTGTTGTTCCATTAGAGAGTGTGGCAGAGCTCCCCTGAATGGGAATTTGATATTTTTTGGTTATTGTGTGAATCTCCACCAACCATGACAATGCCCCATGAGCAGTGAACTTCCTCCCTTCCTCACTGACACCCTGCACTGATGATCCCCTGTCACAGTTGTAACCCTTCTGTGATCTAAAACTTCTTCAAAAATGAAGCCAATAAAATGGCCATATACAATTAATAAGAAAATGAAATAGTAATGGTAGTTTAAACATAAGTAAAATACAGAAAGAATTAATAAAAAGTAAAAATAGAATATTTTTAAAAATTGGAATATTAAAAAATAATGAAAAAATATTTGAATAAAAAAACTTTAGTTTCTTTTTTTTACATTTTGTATTTCATCACTGTAAGATTGTTGTCTTGTACATGTATTTTCTTTGTGTTGACCATGGGGTTAATGTTTAACATCCTAAATCTGTTACAATCATACTTGATTTGATAGCAACTAATCTTCAATAACATACATATATACTGTTCATATACCCCTCCACCCCCACATTTTTGTTGTACTTGTTACAAATTATATCTTTATTATAAGTCCCAAACCATCAATTTATAGTTACTTTACATGCATTTCCATTTTAGCACCTGTAAGAAATGGAGTTAAATTCTGCCTCCCCCCCAAAAAGCAATACAACTGTACTAGCATTTATAATTATACATATTGTTACTTTAATCAGAGTGTCTTATTTCTTTATGCTGCTTTGATTCCTTGCTAGTGTTCTTTCTTTAAGTCTGAAGAACTTCCTTTAGCATTGCTTGTAGGGCAGATATAGTGGCAGTGAACTCCTTCAGCTTTTGTTTTTTTGGGAATTTTTTGTTTTCTCTTTGTTTTTCTTCCTTATTTTGAAAGAAAGTCATGCTGAATATAAAATTCTTGGTTGAAAAATGTTTTCTTTAAGCACCTTAAATATTTCATACTACTGCCTTCTTGCCTTCATGGTTTCTGATGAGAAATAAGCATGTAATCTTATTGGGATTTCCTTGTGCATAACTTGATGCTTTTCTCTTGCAGTTTCAGTACTCTCTCCTTGTCCTTGGCATTGGACAGTGTGATTACTACGTGTCAGGGCATGGGTCTCTTTGAGTTTATTTCGTTAGTGGTTCATTGGAATTCTTGAATATGTGTATTTGTGTCTTTCAATAAATTAGGGAAGTTTCCTGCCATTATTTCTTTGAACATTTCTTCTTCCCCTTTCTCTCTTTCTTCTACTTTTGTGACTCCCACAATGCATATATTTGCATGTTTGATGGTGTCCCACAGATCTCTTAGGCCCTGTTTGCTCTTTTCTGTTCTTTTTTTTTGATGCTCAGCCTGAATCATTTCAATTATCTTGTCTTCAAGATCACTGATTCTTTCTTCTGCCACCTCCAATCTGCTGTTGAAACCATCTAGGGAATATCTCATTCCAGTTATTATGTTCTTCAACCCTTTATTTCTGGTTGGTTCCTATTTTGAACCTCAAAGAGATTCTCATATTGTTATTCATTGTTTTCCTTAGTTCTTTCCCTGTGTTTTCCTTTATCTCCTGAGCACATTGAGGATCATGTTTTTGACCTTTCCGCCCAGTAAGTCCAAAGTCTGGTCCTCTTTGTTGATGGTTTATGGATTTTTATCTTGTTCCTTTGGATGGGCCATTTCCTGTTTCTTTAGTAATCTTTTGCTGCACACTCTACATTTTAATATTTTAAAGTGTTAGCTGCAGAATTTAGTTCCTGAGCTGTCTGTTCTTAAAGTTTGCATCCACATAGTGATATGACTTCAATTTTCTTGACTGTCAGTAGCTAATCAAATGAACAAACCAAAGCAAAAAGCACCTTTCACTGTCTTTGTAAATTGGCTGTGTTTTGACTGGTGATCCCCTTCAGAGCATATCTCTCCTATCAATGATCAGCCTGAGGCAAATGCCAAGTACATGTTCCTCTCTGTCTTATCTAAGCCCAAGCTTAGTATAGTATACAGACCCTACTGATGCCTGCCTGGAGGCTGAGGGAGGGGAATGGTAGTCACTGCAGGGAGGGTGAAACTCACCAGTACTTAACACAGTTTACTAGCTTCTTCCTCCTCCTTCTCCCTGGATGCTGCACAGTGTTCCAATAGACTCTGACAATATGCCTTTTGTGTTGGATGTTTGATACATTCACATTTAATAAAATTATTGATTTAGTTGGATTTACATATGCCATGTTGCTATTCATTTTCTATTTGTTTCATTCTTTTTTGTTTTTCTGATTCTCCTTTACTGATTTATGTTGAACAATTTTTAGCATATCATTTTAATTCCTTTATCAGTTTTTAACACTTTTTTTTCTTGAGTTATTTTCTTAATAATTGCTCTAGTGATTACAGCAATATCTTAACTTATCACAGTATAGTACAGAATAATACTAACTTAATTTCTGGAAAATATACAAATGTTCTTTAATATGTCTCTATTTCCTCTCCCTCCTTTGTGCTAACTATTGTCATTTAGATCACATTTATATATGTTATAAACTCTCCATTCAATGCTATAATTATTGCTCTGGACAATCTTTATACAAAGGGAGGTCATTTTATTTTTACTTTGTTTTTGAGAAATAATTTTTTTTTTTTTAATTTTATTTTATTTATCCCCCCTCCTTGCTGCTTGTGCTGCTGTGTCCATTCACTGCGTGTCTTCTCTGTGTCTGCTTATCTCCCCCTTGCTGTGAGGTCTTGCCGCATCAGCCCACGGCGCCCCGCGAGCCAGCCTGCCCTCACAAGGAGGCACCGGGAAGTGAACCCGGGGCCTCTCATATGGTAAATGGGTGCTCTATCCATTATGCCACACCCGCTTCCTGCCGTGAGGTTGCTGCATCAGCCCATCGCACCGCTCAGGCTGGCGTGCCCTCACAAGGAGGCCTCGGGACGCAAACCCGGGCCTCCCATATGGTAAACGGGGGCTCTATCCACTGAGCCACACCCGCTTCCCTGAGAAATAATTTTGCTAAATATAGAATTGTTGGATGACAGATTTTTTTCTTTCAGCATTTTGATTATGTCATTTCACTATCTTCAGGGCTCCATTGTTTGTGATGAGAAGTCATGGGTTATTTAAATTGTTGTTTCACTAGGTGATGTGTTATTTTTCTCTTGCTACTTTCAAGATTTTCTTCTTTGTCTTTGATTTTCAGCAGTTTGATAATGATGTGCCTAGGTATAGATCTGTTTGTGATTTTCCTACTTGTGATTCATTGAGCTTCTTGGATCTGTAGATTAATGTGTTTCACCAAATTTGAGAAATGTTCAGCCATTATTACTTTGGATTTTTTACTGCCCCTTTTTTCTCTCTTCTCCTTCTGAGACTACCATTGTACTTACATTGTTATGCTTGATGTTGTCCCATAGGTCTCTGAGACTCTGCTTATTTTCTGCTTATTCATCTTTGTTTCTCTTCTTCAAATTGGATAATATGTATTGATCCATTTTCAAGTTAACTGATTCTCTATTCTATCTTCTCAAGATTTCTATGAGACCCTTTAGTGAATTTTTTATATCAGGTATTGAACTTTTCAACTCCACAATTTCCCATTTGGATTCCCATTATTTATATAATTTCTGTCATTTTTCAGAGAATCTCTATTCACTGAGTAATTGTCATCTAGTTTTTTAAAATTCTTTAAACATGATTTTCTTTAGTTTTTGAACATATTTATAATAGCTGCTTTGAAGTCTTTTTCTACTATGTCCAACTTTAAGGACAATTCAGGGACATTTTCTATTGACATTTTTTCCACCTTGTTTATGGATCACACTTTCATTTTATTTACCTGTCTCATAACTTTTTGTTGAACACTGACATTTTAGATATGTTGTAGCAACTGTGGATTGTGCCTTTTTTCTTCTGAAGGAGTTTTTGTTTTGTTTGTCTGCTCAGTGACTTGCTTGTACTAAATCTGTGTAATCTGTCTCCCTTGCAATGTGCAACTGTGATGTTTCCACTCATTTTTTTCTTCCCCGGCCCACCCCCCAGCTTCTTTGGATTCATTCCTGTGTCTGCATGGTCAGTAAGACTACCACTCTCTGCTGATGTATTTGTGTGTAGCTGGGTAATGCATTCACATTTTATGCCATTTTCAAGTCTTCTCCCAGCTTTTACATTCCTTTGGACTCCCTTGTGTCTCCTGTGTGCATATGTAAGCTCTGTTGGCCTTGGATGTGTTGGTGCCTTGGTCCCCTCTGGTCTCTGCTGTGCATTTTCACAGCTTTCATGAACCCAATGTATATGAAAAGCTTATCAAGCTCCACTATGGCTGATTAATCTCTTGGAATGCCCTTTTAAATTCCTAACTAGTCTAGTGGTCCTTTTTTGCTCTAAAGAGGACTGCAACCTCAGACTATCTTAATTGCTGGCACTCCTTGTTTGGTTTCCAGTAAGAATTTCCAGTTGAACTGTGAATGCTCCAAATCAAGTGAGCCCCTCTGACAGCAGCAGTGAAGTTGCTGATTTTCACAACCTGTTCTGCATAGGTTGAATTACCACAATGACAAAGCTAGGGGGCTTGTAGGGATGGAAGCAACTCTAGGCAAGAACACTGTCACAAACTCACTGTTCTTAGGCAGAATTCAGTAATTGTCATGAATAAGTGTTTCTTAGATGGTTGTTTGCCTTTGGTCAATTTCTAGAGTGCTGAATCATGCTTTTGACAGTATGTCCAGTTTTATAGTTGTTTTATTTATTTACCTATTTCTTCCCACCCCCTTGTTGTTTGTACTTGCTGTGTGCTGTGACTTTAGAGGCACTGGGACCTGAACCCAGGACCTCCGAAATAGGAGGGAGGCACCTAATTGCTTGAGCTATCTCCATTTTCTGCGTTGTTCTGTCTCTCATTATGATTTTTCTTTTTGTGTCTCTTGTTGCATCATCTTGTTGTGTCAGCTTGCCATACCAGCTCACTGTCTTCTTTAGGAGCCACCGGTAACCAAACCACGGACCTCCCATGTGGTAGGCAGGAGCTCAGTCGCCTGAGCCACATCCGTTTCCCTAGTCGTTTTTTGGCAAGAGTACTTTTCAACCTCCTCAGTCCATTATGCCAAGAGGTCCACATCAGATCTGTTTTATTTTGAAGGCTCATTCATCAAAATGGATCCAGGGATATATTTAAGATACATATGTGGTACTTTTATTTAAAGGAGAAATATGCTTCAGAAATGCACTTTTATAAGCATGGCAGAATTGGAATGGAGATAAAGGGACTTTGAAAGGTAGATATACTGGGTTCAACCCCATTTACTGCTTTCTATTACTTATATGACCACAGACTAGTTATTAACTTCTATGAGCTTCAGTACTTCTTTATTAGTAAAATAGGGATTATAATATCTACCTTATAATATGGCTTTCAGGAATAACTGAGATACTTAAAAACATTTAGTACAGAGCCTGGTACATAAGGTAAAAGTTCAGTAAATACCAGTTCTTTTCTCATAGGGCTGTCAAGTGATTAAAATCAATGTTAATAGAATGTTTTTTACTCTTTAAGAAGGAGGAAGAGACTCTGACACCTATTTTTTAATGATTGAAAATTTAAATAGTTAGAAGAAAGGGTAAATGAATTGGGACTAAGTCACCAAAAAACCAGAAAGCTGGAAGAGACTTAAACACAATATTAAAGGATACTGAATTAAGAAAAATAGAAATGGTAGAAGTGCCGGTAAGATGGATATTAAATTGTGAAGAAAAACAAAGAACAGAAAAGGAAGAGAGACCGGTATCAAATCTCAGGCCTTTGGCTCCACCTGGAATGGATGGATGCTAATAAAAAGGACTGTGCATTGTATCTTTGTCTCATGGAATGCCTTGCCCAGGGCTTTACTCAAGGAAGGCACTCTACATGTACTCTGGGAGGCATCTCCTGCCCTGCACCTTCTTTCCTTATTCCTTAGACTTTTTCTCAGTCCAGATTGGAATCTCTGATGCTTGTTTTAGTTTGTTAAATCTGCTCAAAGCAGATACCATAAATTGGATTGGCTTTTAACAATGGGAATTTATTAGCTTACAAGTTTACAGATTTGAGGCTGAGGAAAATGCCCAAATCAAGGCATCATCAAGGCAATGCTTTCTTCCCGAAGACGAGCTGCCAATGATCCTGGACTCCTCTGTCATCTGGCAGGGCACATGGCGGCATCTGCTGGTCTCTTCCTTCTCTTCCAGATTTTGTTGCTTTCAGTTTCTTCTCCCATGGCTTTCTCTCTCTTTGTCTGAATTTCATTCTCTTATAAAGGACTCTAGTAAAAGGATTTAGACCCACCCTGAATGATGTGGGTCACATCTCAACTTAAGATCCTACTCACCAAAAAATCCTACTTACAATAGGTCCACACCCACAGGAATGGATTCACTTTAAGAGCATACTTTTCTGGAGGTCCATACAGCTTGAAACCATCATGGTGCTCAACAAAGTTCTCACCAATATTGACCCCCACATGAGCCCCAGAGATGAAGACTGATACTGTATTCAGAGGCTGGTCCTACCTACATGCCTAATTTCTTTCTTCACCAAGAAAGAAGGACTTATTAAATTATCAACTCTAGTATTACCATGGAAGTACTGACACTTACAGGAAAGATGTCTGGTGCACCCTATCACCTTAGACTAGAACCAAGGCCCAGAGAGGGCAAGTGACTTGCCCAAGGTCACAGAGCTAGTGTGTGGCAGAGCCAGCATTCATATCCAGGTCATTTGCCTAATTGCCTGGACTTTCACAATGTTCATCAACAAGTCTAAATACTGATTGTAGTTATTTAGAATTGTGACCTTGAGGCGCTACATATCTTTCCTTCTCAAAGAAAGATTACATTTGGGACAGTATACTTATTTATTCAGGAAAGTGGACTTATGAATTTTAGAAAGATTTTCATAGAGTTTAAAAGAAAATATGAGGATAAAAAGTGTTTCAGAAAATTAAAACTAAATAGATTATTTAGTTCCCTGGACTGTCTAGTTAATTAAAGGTGTTTTGAAAAGAATTATAGTGTCTTAGACACAATGACTAGACAGTCAATAAATGTGACAGACTGAGATCATTTAGATGCCAGTGGGATGAAACCTCCCAGGGATTGAATGTGGAATTAGAGCAGCAGGTCAGGGATTAAATGCTAACAAGTAATCACTCTTCTTTCCTTCTCCAAATAATAAATAAGAGCATTGAACTTACCAGGTATTCCATTTCCTGAGCAGTTTACTGTATTTCTTAAACCTTAGAAATGTGATCTGTAGATTACCAGCGTATATGTTAGGAAAATCCTCTGTGAGCATTAAGGCATTACAGCTCTGAGACTCGGGCAGCCAGCACTCCTGCCTGGGCCTGTGCATTGGAGGGCTCTGCTCTGCCTCTCCCCAGGCCTGGCTGTTCCCCAGTGAAAGAGAAGTCCACAAGGCCAGCTGGATGTCTCCAGCTGTAGCCCCTGCTTCTCCCCCTTCTTGAACTTTAATGTGTGCCTGAATCACCTGAGAATCTTATCAAAATTCTGGAGATTCAGATTCAGCAGGTCCAGGGTGAGGCCTGAGATTCAGCAGTTCTCATAAGCTCCCAGGCAATGACAACGCTGGTCCCCAGACCACACTTTGGGTAGCAATGTTCTAGACCATGTGCCAGATACCAGGGACCCTGGGATTTCCTGCCCAAAGAGCCAAAGTCTACTTCCAGGACCTGTATGGGCCTCTGAGGGCTGACTACTGCAGCTGTATTCACTCATAGACCTGTGGGGGAGCTAGCGGGCAATGGTGTGTGTGTGTGTGTGTGTGTGTGCGTGTGTGTGTATGTGTGGTGGCAGACAGAGCTTGGACCTTCAGGCTGGGAACAAGGCATAAACACAATCGTGAGGAGTGTGATGGGATGGGAAGAAAAAGGAGCCTCCATTTGTACTTCTGACCCAAGATAGGAGTGGGCCTGCCTGTGGATATCTCAGGAAAGTTTTATTAGAAGGATTCTATCTCTGGGTCTAAACACAAAATGGACAGATTCCAGATTTTCTTTTTTCTAATGTTGCTATTGCAGTATGAAAGAGTACTTTTATTTCCCCTTCAGTATGCACACTAAATACTTAAAATATGTCAACAAACTTTCAACAGTTTCGTTTATTGTGCTTTTGGTAACTTTGAGCATCATTTAGTGTTCTAACTGGCTACTTAGTGTTGGTGCAAAGATGTATCTTACTTCATAGTTTTTGGTGGAAATTGATAGTCTTTTTATAACTCTTTGAATAAGAAGATGCATCTCAGTTGGCATGACTTAAAAGATTCTAACATTGTCTGAAGATTGGGTGGAAATAGCCAGCAATTGCCATTAGTTGCATTTTAAGTAATCCGTATTAGAGGATCAATGCCATTAACCTTCTCTTCAGACTTTATTCTTTTTAAAAGCTTGTAGAAATGCTAACATAGCACCATGGGACAAAGATTAGTGGTTGAGATGGTAAACACTGCTGTAAGGACAGCACATGAAAAATAATGAGCCAGACAAATCCAGCAATTCACACCAATGACTAACCACTAGAATACTGAACACCTTTTTTGCAGCACCTCCTCTTGCCTGTTTCCTTCCCTCCCCTGCTAATCTTCTTCCAAAATGTGCACCCAGCAGCTAACTCCAAAATTGTTTGTCAGTTGAAGCAAGGAAGTGCCAAGTACATAAACCAGTTCAACTCATTAAAGCCAAGCTACCTTTGCCTCCATCTCTTGGTTTGACTGGCATGACCCTGAACAGATCTTTTAAAACTAACTTTTAGCAATATTACCTTGCCCAGTTTTGGGTTGTACATTTTGTTTTTGATCATATGAATTTAATACTACCCCATGTACTCTGCTCTTTTGACAGGAATTATGAGTCATTATAAAAAATAAAAACAGTAGCCAATTGTTGAGGAGTTGCTGCTCCAGCCTTTGGCCACAGTGGCATGCAAGGTCTGAATTTCTCAAAGCACAGTATGTATGTAACAAAGGGGGTGCTTATGTTGGCAGCCTGACCAGGCCCTGTGGTAGTGGAAGTAGCACAAACTGGTGGAAAGAGCACTGGGTGAGGAGTTAGGAGGCTTTGGCTAGAGTTCAGTCTGCCATGAAATAACATGACCTTGGGCAAGTCAAGCTCTTTGAGTTTAATTTTCCTATTAAGAGACACAATACTGCCCTCTTTTCTTGGGGTTATTATTGAGATATAATGAGATAATAAGTCAGAGTGCCTTGAAAAAGTGAAAAATGGAGGCAAATATTAGTACTTCATTCAGTAAACATGTATGTGCCAGGCATGAATTTTTGCCACCAGTATACTAGAAGACACCAAGATGATCCAGGACCTGGCTCTTGTCGATTCTCAGTGTAGTGAGATTAACACACAAGCAAATTGTTACAGTGCAACGTAATAGGGTACTAGTTTCAGCATTGGCCATGGCTAACTCTGCCTAGGGGGATTATTGAATCCATCACAGAGAAAACAATGTTTGAGCTGGTTCTTGGAAAATGTGTAGAAGATTGCTAGGCTGAACAGGAACAGCATGCTCAAAGGCACAGAGGTATGTGTGTGCATAACATTATTATCAAATTAAAATTAACTCAACAAGTATTTACTGGATATCTACTCTCCTGTAGACACTACTGGGGAAACAACTAGACAGTGCTAGGGAGAAAAATAAATAAGAAGTACTGTCCCTGCCCATTTTTTGATTGATTTGTTCATTCAGCAACTTTTTTTTTTTTTTAGTATACACTATATAGCAAATGTTGTCCTAGGCACTGGAATAAGAAAGAATAAATCTTTATAAGAATAAATCTTTATATGGGTGTTTTGGATGGTTGAATGATGTCTGTTCATTTATGTGCTAGAATTAGATGGATTCAAAAATAAATATTTTTTATCTAATGTATCCAAAACTGATTTCCTGCTCTTTTCCTTGCTCCATACCTACTTTAGCTCAGTTGATGGCAACTCCATCCTTTGATAAGTGAGGGGACAAGTGAAAGACAAGGCCAGAGAGATAGCAGGGGCCACGTCCTCTCTGACCTTGTCTTTCACTTGTCCTCTCACTTATCTCCATTACAGCTCCTTGGCTGGCATTGCTCCTACCTTAGGCCTTTACATTGGCTACTTCCTAGGCCTGGAACCTTCTTTTCCTAGATCTACATGGCTAATCCCTCACCTCTTTCATGTCTTTGCTCAAATGTCACCTTTGAATGAGGCCTACCCTGATCACCCTATTTAAAGTGTAGTCTCCCACCCCTTAGTCTCATCCCCTTAACCTGATGTATTTTTTTTTCATTTTCCACAGTACTTATAACCTTTTAACATACTACATAATCGACTTATTTAGTCCATCTCCTGCCACTGGAAATTTAAGCTTCACTAGGCCAGAAATTTTGTATCCCAAGCACATAGAATTCCCAGTACACATTATGTTCCCAGTAAGTATTTGTTAAATAGATAAAAGAAAAAAGACATTTTCTCTGCCCTTGAGGAGCTTACCTATATGAGGCAACATGACGGGCATCTTTGAAACATTTATGTGCCATCTTGGATTGGTTCTTAATTGGAAGAGTCGGACAAGGTCTGCAATGAGGGGAAGTAAAAATGAATTCCAGTCTTTTGTGTGGAGAATGTGTATTTTAAAAAAGAAATATTTGGGTTAAGGAGGAGCCTCCTTCATATTGACTACATGGTTTCATTGTGTCATTCAAATAAAAAATATAAATGTTATTAATTGAGCACCTATAACAATGCATATTTTACTAGGACCTCAGAACTAAATAAAACTTGCATAGGGCCACCATATTTCCTCTTTACAGTCTGGAGAATTAGGCTGCCTGAAATTTTCAAAAAAAATTGAACAAATTTTAGGTCAAAACGGCATGCCAAATTTCAATTTTTCCTTCTTATTCTTGTTTTTGCCAAGAATTATTTTTTAAAAATATGTAGCATATATTCTGCCAGTCTCTCAAGTAACATCATCACTCTTCTCTTTTGCCAACCAAACAGGAACTGAGAAACAGGTGAAAATGATGTGAGATGGGTAAAACGGAAAAAAAAAGAGTATGAAAAAATTTCAAAGTCAGGAAAGGATCTCTGTACTATTTTAAACATGCTTATTAAAGACTACATAGAAGTATTTGCAGTGATATCAAGAAAAATTTTTGTAAGAGCTTATTTGTGTGTGTGTGTGTGTTACATGATTCACTCACAGAGGGGGGACCACTCTCTATGACCCTATCATAGTGTGTAAAGATCATGCTGCTTGGCTCCATTTCACTTTGAATTTCTCTTTGCCTTACTTTTGTTCAAGGATCTCAGCCTCTTTTGATTTGTAGCCTTGGTGAGTTTGTTGGCAAGAACATGTAGCCCCTCACAAGCTAGGTCACTTGTGTGAAGCCCTGGTTCTCTACCTCTTAAGACAGTTTGGTCCACATGCTTGTCCTCTTCATTGGGACATTGAAATATGCATCATGATGTCAAGATGTCAAGGTTGTGAAGGACAAGGACTGAGGGGAAAAAATTAAAGGATAGGGATATGACCACTAAAAGCAACTTGGACCAGCTTTTTGTTGTTTATGTTGCTATAAAGGATATTATTGGAATAGTTGATAAAATTTGAATAAGATTATATAATAGATAATAGTATTGTATTAATGTTCATTTCCTGATTTTGTAAAAATCATTGCAGTTACATAATGTCCTTGTTCTTAGGAAACACACTGGGGAATTTAGGGGTAAAGGGGCATCTGTCTGTAACTTATTCTCAAATAGTTTAGGAAAAAACAACATATATAGAACAATAAAGTCTCTGTGGTAAAATGTTAATAAATGGGGAATCTGGGTGAAGGGTATATGAATGTTTTTTTGTGCTATTTTTGAAATTTTTATGTAAATTTGAAATGATTTCAAAATAAAAAGGTAAAAAATATGCATCATGGGGAAAACGAAGAGGGAAAAGTACAAATATTTAAATACTTTTATTAATATATTTAGGCATAACAGATGCATGCAATTTAATCAATTAATTTTTGCCAGTTCTAGCTATATTATTAAAAACATATATGTAAATTTCAACATTTAAAGACCACTTTTTCTTTTCTCATTTATGTGGAGAAAAAGTGAATGGATTTGAATATGTAATAGCATGCTGCTGTTACTAATTATAGCTATGATACCTACAGATTTTATATCCTTTCTTTCTACTTCTATAAAGTTTTTAAGTGCTTCTCTTTTTTCTTTATCTTGTCCTTTCTCTAGTTGTAGTCATCCATCACAAAGCCCATTTGTCATTAATGACCCATGACCCCTTTTCATTATACATACTTAAGGAGGCCATGGGTCTTAACTGTGTGGTAAAGGAGACATTTCATTTTCCTAATTTATAGATTGTGAGACCACAGGAGACTCTTAAAATTTGATTGATGATTAACCACACAAATAAAATGAGATATGGCAGTAAAATAGTTAAGAACAATAAATCTAGAGCATGATTGGATTAACTCTATTTTGTAGGCTTTCTTGGGTTTGTTGTTTATTTCTAAAGTAATCACTTTCTTTGCTAGCCAAGAATTTCATTCTAGATAAAGAGCTCGCAGGCTTTTGCATTGGTGATTGTCTCTTGCTGTTGAGTAAAAGATTTCAAGGTTCTGATTTCTTTTTTGAAATATTTGTATATAGATAGAAAATATGGTAGAGTTCAGGTATTTTGAGTGAAGCGAGCATGGTCATGATAAATGAATTTCTCTCTTTCTCCCAAAGGTAAAATTGATGGTACATGCAATGGGTAATGCTCATAAAAATTTCTTTCCAACCATTGAAATTGTACTGAAAAACAAAATTAGCCTACACCTCAAGAAACTTGACTTTGAATTGAAACCTTGGGCCGAACTATAATTAAATTCAATGAAATATTGTTGAGCTCCTCTTATGTGCTAGGCACATTAATAAAATAGCTTACTTTCCTATTTGCTCTCACATGTATTTGAATCCTCATTATTTTCATCTGACTACATTTGATCCTCACAACAGTTTTCAGTGATGGAGTAGAAAATGTTATGGCCATTTTACAGATGGGATAGTAAACTAAAACATGACTTTCCAAGGCCACGTGGCTAATAAGAGGAAAAGCCAAGAAGTTCGTTCCTCTGGCTTTCTGTCCTGTGCTTTTCCAAGTATTTTATGCTTCATTTCCTCTACTGCAAAATAGGATCTGCTGCTCCAGTGAATGAACCATAACAGTAGTTCTCAAAGTGTGATCCCAGGACCAGCAGCATCATTGTCACGTGGGAACTTGTTAAAAATGCAAATTCTTGGCCCCCACCCCAGACCTACTGAATCAGAAACTCTGGGATTAGAACCTTGCAATTTGTGTTAAACAAGCCATCCAAGAAATTCGGATGATGCTCAAATTTGAGAACCACTGAACTTAAAGAATGCATTTATTTTTTTGTCAGTGAAAACATAGGTGAGGTGAGCAGCAGCCTCTTTATCCTTTAGTGCTGCCTTGAGGGAGACCCTGGAGTGTTTGCCTTCTAGGAATCTTCTGGTTAAGGAGACAGGATTAGCACACCTGAAACAGTTATATCTGCCTGTATTATCCACTAATTAAGTGCTAGGTTATGGCAAAGGGGACTATTCAAACTACACTTGGGTCTCCAGGGAAGGACTGAATCCCCTGAGATGGGAATGGTTGGAGAAGGGTGCAAAGAGGAAAAAAGAATGGAAAGAGGCCCTAGGCTTTGGTATAACGAGGTAAGAGATTGGAAATTCCAGAAGAAAGGCATGTTTGTGAAGCAGTTAGAAATACTGGCTGAATTAGAACAGAGCTTTGTGCTAGGAATATAGAGAAGTGGATTGGGTAAGTGGGCCAAATAGTGATGATTTTCTCTAGTCAAGAGTTGATGCACTACTGGGCAACAAAAGCATAGTTGATGCAATGTTAAACTGCCATGTGCAAACACGGCCCATGTGTAATCTAAACATCCCACAGTGTTTTGCATGTTGTTGCACTTTCCCCCAATAAATATTTGTGCACTTTGAAGTAAAGTATAGTTTTGCAGACACTTTAAAAACAACAAATAATACAAAAGTATATGTATAATATGTATTATAGAAATTATTATATGCTCTGTTTGTTTAATGAGATAAGCTTGTGTCCTCTTTGTTTAGACCAAATGACAGGTGATCTTCAGTCGGCTGGTGGGGAAAAGAAGTCAGGGGCCTCCTCCAGTCAGTGTAGCAGGTATTCGGTCCCTTTTAGCAGTCTTCTAGTTTAGCTTTATCCTGAATGAGGCTTCTGTTCCGAAAAAGAAAAGTGGTGCTAATCATAGTAAAATGGCCTTCCCGTATGGGTAACATGCAATTGAATGCTTTATCTGCTGTAAAGGCATTGGGTTAAATATTTATTTTATACAATTGAAGTAAAGGGAAAAAAGTCTCGAATGCTCACTGTGTTCTAGGGCATAGCAATGACTAAGTTAGGTTCCCATGTCCACAAGCAGCATCTTAGAGTCTTAGAGGAAACAGGTGCACACTTAAAAGAGAATGTAAACTGTGGATTATTTATGTAGCTTCAGTTCACAAGTGAACATAAGTTAGAAGTGTAGCCACATTTTGCTTAAGGTCTAGTTCCGATGATGGAGATGTCCTGATCTTTTTGGGCAGACAGACATAATCAGCCCTGTTTCAGAGATGTCTGGAGTCATCCATCACCCCTTGAAGATTTGAGTTCACGCTTTAAAATAAGTAACACATCAGTGTCATCCTTGTGTGGTAGACAATTTTAAAATGTCTTCCTCCTTAATAAAGAAAACAACAGTTGAGGCCACCTGCTCTGGACCCTAGAGGAAGTTAGGGGCAGTTGTGGCTATGAGAAAGGACAGAGCTTTGCTTTCCTCTTTCCTGTGGGCATGTTGAAGCTTTTTAGTCATTGCATTTCTCTCCACCTGTTTCTGCTCATGATGTGTCTAGACAATGTTCAGTGACAAAAATTTACTTAACCTGTTACGTTAATCAGAATGACACATGATTTGCTAACCCAGTCAGTGGAGACAGATGGGCTAATATTTTGTATTTAATTTTAAAACCTCGAGTTTTTATTAGGGGGAGGGTGTATGTTTTAAATATATGTAAGAACTGTAAACCAGGGACAATTCCTTGAGGAAAAAAAAAAGTGATACGTTTATATTTATTGACAGACTCATATGATAGATTGTGAGGATAATGAACACACTATAAATTTGAATCTCAAAGGCCTACTGAGCTACCACAAATAAAATCCCCCTGATTTAAAACACTGCACATGTGCTCAACTCTTCCTGGGTCAGAGTCCTACTTTTCATAGTCCTAGGAGGAGAGGAATTTGAGGGTTTAGAGTTGTGCAGGCATCTCAGTCCCCAATCAGAAATGAATATGAAAATATATATGAAATTAACTTTAAGAGAATAAAATGTAATCTTTTAATGTTTCACTTCTTTAGAGTTATTCTCTTCCATAAGCATTACATTTTTTTATAATGTTACTAATATTCTAGTAGAGTAGTTCTTAACCTTTTGGGGCATGGATCATTTTCAGAATCATATGAAAACTCTGACTCCTTGCCTTGGAAAATTGCTCACGTGTAATCCTTACAAAAAATTTCCATGAAATTTCAGGAGTTCATGGACTTCTTCAAGCCCCAATGTTCTAAGGCATTCACTGAATGCAATGGATTAATTTATTATCTATGCACTAGCTGTGTACCATCCTTGAAACAACTGAGAAAATAATCTTGCAAATAATATTTTTTGTAGGGCTTAAATTCTCTCAGAACTAAGTGGAACCCTGATTGAGAAAGGCTGTGGGTGAAACAAAAAATTTAAAAAACCCTAATGTAGTATAGATGCTAAATTTACCTGATATTTTCATGTTGGAATAAATCATGCTCAATTTCACTGAAATGACTATTTACCTAGGCGTCTCTGAGAATGATTGTATACTTGCTATAGATAAATATACAATATACTACTGTATATTCCATTTTTAATCAGGAATAATAGTGGAAATCCCATTGAGAGAAGCTATGAAGTTTGAAAATGATGTGTACTATGTAAAGGGCCCCTTTCTGCTTCCGTACACCTTTATTTTCTTGCCAGACAGGCTACACATCCTTTATTCAAGTGATTAGTAGACAGGCTCTCATTGTCAGCTTGAGATGCCAACTGTCCATCTGACTGGCTTCATTCTCTCCAAGGTCTCAAGGAAGCAGCCATAGCACAAGCGCTTTTTCCAGTACTTCATCTGTGCTAATGGATAGAATGACTACAGTCTCGGTTATTTCACTGAAAATGCCATGCTGGGCTAAAGCGGCAGTTTCTAGCTCACTCCCTTTTCATTGGACTCCCTTCTTTGATGCTCTACTCCTGGTAGGAAACATGAGATCCTCTTATCCTGGTCAGTCAACACTGGGCTAAGATTTGGGTCCTAAGATTTGTGGCTATCAAGGGCTGATGCTTCTTTTCTTTTTTTATGAGTGCATGAATTCAAGGCCAATATGCCTAAAGTGGCCCATGAGATTGATAAACAGAGCAACTGCCCTGGGACACATTTGGGGAGTGGACAGTGGCCTCTGTCCTCTTGTGGGGGGGGAGGAGATGTGGAGAAGAGATGGTGACAGCAATGGATTTAGATGTGAAATTTGTCACTATGTTCAGTAGGGGAAAACTTTAAGATCAACTTCCTGGAAGAGATTTCTATACTCTGATGTCAACATATATCAATTATCTGGCTTCTCTGTAGCTGGGTGTTGTCACCCTCCGGTATTTCCCCCCCTTGCCTGGTGAGAGAAGGGTGCTTCAGCCCTCCCATGGCAGTAGCCCCTGAATATGTCAATCATGTTCTTGGTAATGCTCCTGAGTGATAGAGAAATGATAAAATTCTGTTTAAGTAGGTAAGGAAGTATAAAGTGTTTTAGTAAGAGTTCCAACAAAAATAAAGTTCAGGGTTTAAAGTGATAAATCTCTGTTATCTGGAAAATTCTATCCTGCACAATGGCTTAGGTCTACTTGATTTTTGTTTTGGAGCTTCATAAATCAAAATGTTCATGTTCACACTTCTAAAGTTCTTTTCAGAAACAAACTTAAAGCATGTGTCACATTTGAAATTCCCTTTTATTTGTATCCCATCATTCATTCATAATTTCTTCATTTTATGCCTTTATATACTTTTTTTCTCTCTGACTCTGATGGTTTTATTTCCCTTTTTACTAAGAGATTCCTGCTGAGGGTTGTGCTCTTACCTCAGCCTCCCTCCCTAACCTGACTTTTTTTTCTTGTCTTCCTTCTTATGTTTCATCTCTCTTATTCTCTCATTTATTTCCTTCTCTGACTCCCCGTAAATTTCTTTCTCCCTTTAATTACTTTTGTCCCCTCAATTATAAATTAATAATTTCATTAATGCCCAAAAATGATATAATGAGCAGCAGCATCCTTTCCACCCAGCTTAAGAAATGGAATATCACCAGTGTAATTAAGTCCTATCCCCAGCTAACTGTCCTTCACTTCCCCTAGTGCAGGGGTTCTTAATCTTTTTTGTTCCATGTGTCCCTTTGCCAATCAGGTGAAAACTACGGACCCCTTACTAAGTCCACACTATACACTATGTCACACTGTGATAAATATATCACACCTGCACCAACATGTCCCTACAAGAATAATGTTTTTTTGAATTTCAATTCAAGCTCACGAATCCCTGGTTAAGAGCCCCTGCTCTACAGGTAACTACTATCTTATACTCTCCTTAACCTTCTATTCTGATTGTGCTGCGCTAGGGAGTAGGAGGGATGCCCTCCCTTTCCCTCAGCCTCTCCAATGGCTGCCTTCTCTTGGCTGCTGGAAGCTAAGGCTGGGGTTGGGGGCGAAATAAGAGGATCACGCCATTGCATCTGGGGTGGGGGTAAGGATTGGGGCAGGTGGGTAGCTCTTTCACTGCAGAACACTGCTAAATTGCTCCTTCCCAATGCCTGGCATTGTGCTTAAAGGGCTGTCTCTGTGATTCAGTGGATTTACCTCTATTCTTATCTCCCTAATTGCCTTTATTCTTTTGGACTGAGAAATGTATTTTTATGTAAAACAATATCTATGTCTTTCAACTTAAGTATATTTTGTCAAAGTGGGGTGATTTTTTTGTTATACTCTCTGCTCCTCTGGATGTTTGAAATATTTCACTCACACAATAAAGAGCTGGGACCAGAGGCTTACAGACCTAGGCTGGAATCCCAGCTCAGCCACTTACTTGTTGGGTGACCTTGAATCAGTTACTTAATTTCTCCGAGCCTTGTTTATTTAATATGTAAAAATGGGGATAATGCTATTATCACCTCCCAAAGCTGTTTATGGAATGAGATAATGCATGGATAGTGCTTATCTCAGAGTCTGGCACACAGTTAGCACTAAATAAACATTAGCTATTATAACATTGCATTTTTTTTTAGGAGGTACTGGGGATTGAACCCAGGACCTCGTACATGGGAGGCAGGTGCTCAACCACAGCTACATCCGTGCCCTGTAACATAGCATTTTGAGCTTAGAAATTAAGTTGAGAATGTAATTTATTCAAAACATTTATTTTAGAATGGAACATAGGGTTTGAAGGCTAGGTGATATCACAGCTATGAAAAGAGAGGCAGAAAACATTTTTCTGAGCCTACAGGTATAGAAGACATTCTTCTGATCCAAGAACTTATGAAGTGGCTCCTGGAGGAGGTGCTATCTGTGAAATGTCATGGTGCTGCAGAGCAGGTTGGAATCCCCACTTCCCATAGACTGCTTTTACTGCTCGTCCACTCTCTGTGGCATGCCATAAACACAGCTCCTTCTCTACCTAGGAGGCCGCCCCCATTCTGTTAGTCAAATCTTTTCCCTACTGTTAGACAGATTGTGATTAAATAAGCCGTTCATCTCCACAGGGCAGGTCAGAAGACTCTCTAAACCCTTAAAATCCTAACAGTAGCTAAAATCATATAGTTCTCAAAATAAATTGCTGAGATTGTTCAGAAGAGCAGATGACTGAAGAGCAAAATGATTTACTCATCAGTAAATGGTTCCTACCCCACTGACTTTCCTTGAGTTGTGGATTAAGTAGCTTCAGTTTTCGCTCTTGGATACAGGAGGAACCATGTCCAACTGTTTTATTTTCAAAATAAACAGAATAAACAACAACCAGAATTGGGGATATATTATTTCTTATTTTGTGTTCTGCTTTTTTTTTTTTCTTCAAGAAATTTCATACCTAAGATGACAATAATAGTGATGATGATTATAACACCTACTTCACGACAAAATATTTTTACATTCTTTATTTCATGTCATCTTCAGAAAACCTGGTGTTTATGTGTTTAATTACAGTTGTTATTAAGGGAGACAATTTTTCTATTAAATTTCATAAATGTATTCTTTTCTTTCTGTACAAGTGATATGGAATCTGTAAAGGACTTAAAATTCTCTAGGAAGATGATTGGAATATTGTTTTTTTTTACATATTTCCTTGCTTTTAATGGCGTTACAGTGATGGAAACAGCCTCACTGGGATGTTTGATACTTTTTGTTGTTGTTAATTGAAAAATACTTGATCACAACTTTGGAAATTCTATCACAAAGCTTAATAATTATTTTCAAGCCCTTTAAAATTAACATTTGTATATTCTAAACACAATTGTAATGTCTTTATTATGGGATGCTTATAAATATTTGAATATATGATTACATGAAACCTATAAACATTAATGTTATGGGCAATGTACTATTAACCTTAGTATGACATGTTAAAGGTGGGTTTTTGCAAATTAAACCAGAGCATGTTAATATCAAGCTCACACTAATTTCTCCCAGTGCTTTCAGCCTATTTCACACAATCTAATACAAGATTATTATTCTTTTATATTATTTAATACACACATACACTACATCTTGTTTCTTAAGCACCTACCATAATGTTGAACTCATGGTAGGGGTGTAATGAATCCTTCTTAACTGGCTATGCAGGGTTGCTTTTCTGTATAAGCTATTTTGGGATGTGTGGGGGAATGGAGTTAGGGTTAGGCTTTCAAACAGTGGTGTTTTTCATTAACCCT